>PVKM010039790.1:0-13654 GCA_004027735.1 Carollia perspicillata | reverse complement strand
TATATAAGAGAACAATAGCAATATATAAGTTTCAAAAAAAATAGAAGGTGGAAGGGATTAAGTACAAATTGCCAGCTATAAAAATAGTCATGGGGGTGTAAAATACAGCCGAGGAAATATATTTAATAATATTATAATAACTATGTATGGTGCCAGATAGGTTCTAGAGACTTATTGGGGTGATCACTTTGTAGGGTACATATGTCTAATCACTACATTGTACACTTGACATTACTGTAATATTGCACATCAATTGTAACTGAAAAATAAGTTTAAGAATATCACTAGCTCTCAAGAAAATATGTAGAAATGTTTAAACTTAAAATTACTATTAATGAAGACAGCACGATGACATAAAAACCAATGCGTCTGAGAGCATCTGAAGACCCAAAGGAGAAACCTCCCTGAAGGAGGCTCATCGGGGAATGGATGGCAAGATGACCTGGGGGGACGCAGACATCCTCTCGTCAGCCCAGACCCCTCTTCTCCTCCATGGTACCGGTACCCGGTCCTTGGGGGACACACCCAGACACTGTCTCTCAGCCCCGCCTGCAGCTGGACTCCTCCAAAGGGTCGTGAATAGAAGGAACGCGTTCCCCTTGCAGGCCAACCTCTTCGAGAACCAGTATCCCTCCTGCTCTCTTTCCCCTTTCACAAGCCAGAGACAGAAAAGTTAAGGCATCCGTGGGCCTGACGAAGCCACACAATGGAAGCGGGCTGCTATGTTTCTGCACAGAAGAAAGCAACCTGCTCACCAGGAACATCTATCTGCCTTGGACAAGTGGATGAGCAATCGATAAACCTCCACTGTGTTTGAGACATTACACGATTTGGGATCATGAACTGGAACAAGTTAGCCTACCCAGGCTATACCTGTTTCCAATGAAGAAAGAGGACCAACATTTGGTTCCTCAGTTTGCTTCCATGGTGATGATTTGTAACAGGTGGTAAAAACTGCAGCTTTAAAAATTTAGTGAGTTGACTAATCTTCTACTCACTTGGCCAATTACTCTATATGAAAAAGATTTTTGCTAGGATGTTTGTAATTCCTAGTAAAGATTTCAGGTAGTGGAATAACTACTGGGCAATATATAATGATAAAAGGAATTCAAATGGTATAAAAAACAAATTAATAATAAACTTTTGGATAGGCATACTGAGATACAGAATGGTGTGTGATAAGACAGGAAAATGCAATATGCACAGCTTTTGATTATTTCCATTATTTAAACCAAAGTTCACTGCAGTTCTTTCCAGTGCACTGCACAAACTGCAATGAGGCCTTACAAAAGAAAAAACCACACTACAGATTCTGCTCTTAGTTCTTCTTTTCTGTACTAGGCCCCCTGGAAATAGTTAAATTTTTAAAATTATTTCCAAGTATAAAATTTTCGCCATAGTAGTTAATCAGTAATAAAACTCCTGGAAACTTTTGATAATGTGGGGCTTTCTCATATGCAAGGGGAGCTGATGGGATCTTTCTTTAGTTAGACCCTGTATCATTTTCCTAGGCGAGAATTATTTGAGATATAGGACCTGAAATTAACAAGCATCTTTTGGGGCTTTCACATTAATATCAAGCATAATGTCCCTTTTAAAAACAAGAATGAGATAATAATGCAGCATTTCTTCTGTTTCCCTTTGAATACTGACTTCTTAATTTAATCATTTGATTAGATATAATTGAAAGGGTACATAAAGTCCAAGAGTTTATTATATATGCTGTTAAAAGTATGAATACTTTATAGGTTCTCATGAATGAGTTATCAAAAGGGTATATATTTATATTAGTAATAGGAAATATGATGTACTTTCTAGAGCATGGCTGTTTTCCTTTGGACCAAGTTCTCAAAGACATAAGGCACCACTTAAACAATGTTAACATTGCTTAGAGGTGACACCCCAAATCTGTCATCTTAAACCTTTCTGCTACACTTTTAATTATCTGAAAACCATGTTTGATAAAATCGATAATTTGCTTTGGGAGCTAAGAAAAAACAGAAACACAACTTGGTCACTGGCCCGCAGAATGGAACAACAGCATCTAGGCAGCTGTAGGGGGTTATTTTTATAATTAAACATAGTTACCTGTTTATAAATTGAACTCTGGAGAAAAAGACTTAAAGAAATGTCACTGTATACAAAATCTTTAAAGGCGCATTTCCCCAATAAAAAACAAACTAAAACCAAAATCATGGCAGCATGCTGGCTATATAAAACAATGCAGAAAAGACAGTTTTTACTTAAGAGGAAAATGATGCCAGAAAGCTCAACAATTTTCCCAAGACACCAAAACAAAGGCAAACACAGGGACAGAAGCCAAGGCCTCGAGACTTCAAAACCAATGGATTTCACAACGTAACAGTCAAGACCAGTCCACAGAATACTGCGCCCTCCTCTCCCGTCGGTCCTTTTTCCCTTTCCCTCTGCCTCGGTCGAAAGAAACAGCAGCAGAGAAAGGGTGCAGGCCTGAGACTGAGAGTCCCGGGGCGAAGCGAAGCACTGCCCGCCTCCTGCACACAACTGGGAAGAGTCCCTTCAAGGCTCCAGGCCCCGTTCACTCCGTGGTGCAGAAAGTAAGATTGCTAAGGTCCTTGCAGATTTACAGTTCTACAATTTTATAAAATAATATTAATCTTAAATTCTACAAATAGAAAGACTATTTTGGTCACAGGAAATGATACATATTTTGAATTGGTACAATACCAATGATAAAACAAGTTTCCTTTATCTTGCTACAATTTTTAACCCTGTATATAGGAACCTGTTTTGCCAAGCCCCTGTGTGAAGGCTGCACAACCTAAAGCCCGGCACACAGCAAGGAGCCTCCTATACAGGACAGAACGGAACCACACTGATTACGAACAGAGCGCAGCTGACCACTGTAGTGCAGTCGGGTTAAACCAAATGTGTGTGTGCCGGTGGTGTCTGAGTTAAACTGGAGAAAGAAAAAAACGTGGCTTCTTAATAGTGCACAACAAATAAATTCCAAAGTGTTTAACAGAATATACACGTATATCTGTCAGGGTGAATTTTCTTCAAATGCACTGAGTTTATTTGGTAATATTTAGTATTTTTGTCTTTAAGTGATATTTACTTTTAAAATGAAATTATCTACCAATTGTAAAGTGCTTTACGATGGTATAGCCATCAGCTTTCCCAAGGGTGTAAAACAAAGTAGAAACTGATGAATAATACTTTTAAATTACTTTTCATCCCTGCTGGAGGACATGCTTATTGATTTTAGAGAGAGGGGAAGGGAGGGAGAGAAGGAGAGAAACATGTGAGAGAGAAACCTGAACAACTGCCTCTTGCATGCGCCCCATACGGGGACTAAACCCAACCTAGGTATGTGCCCTGACCTGGAATTGAACCCACGACCTTTCTGTTTATGGGACGACACTCCAACCAACTGAGCCACACTGGCCAGGGACAATATTTCATCACATCTTTTTTCAATCTGACAAAACAAATCATGAAAAAGTCTTCAGTGTGAAATACTTATGTTCACAGGGCCATTTACAGCTCTTGGCAAAAATCATGTGAAAGAACTACAAATAAAAGCCAAAACAAAAAAAAAATTCTTTAAGATCCCATTAGTTTTAACATTTTACTTGTCAAGGCAGAATGTTTCCCAGGAATCATAAGGTTGACTAGACACTCTTGAGTGATTTTACTGATGCCAGGTCTTACACTGATAACTCATCCATCTGTAGAGGAAGGCTGAAATGACCAATTTGCAACTAACAGTTCTTTCTACATATTTAAGATCATCTTGAAATAGCCCTGGCTGGTATGGCTCAATGGATTGAGTGCAGGCTGTGATCCAGAGGGTTGCTGGTTTGATTCCCAGTCAGGGCACATGCCTAGATTGTGGGCCAGGTCCCCACTGGGGGCCATGTGAGAGGCAACCATTCACTGATGTTTCTCTCTCTCTCTCTTCCTCCTTCTCTTCCCCTCTCTGTAGAAATAAATAAAACCTTAAAAAAAATCATCTTGAAATAGATGAAACTGTAACTCTAGGTGTCAGATCTACATCCTTCCCAATGGCGTCAAAACATGGCCTGATCAGTGAAATGAACCATACTGAGGCAACAGAGTCCAGTGGTAAAGACGGATGGGGAGGGGAGACGTGCCATTTACTACAGAGGAAAACCTTGGCTGCTTGTGATCTCTAAGCTTCAGTTTTCAATTCCATACAGCAGGGAAATGTTACGTGTGTACGTATACACGTTTAACCTGCTCGTGGGTTGTTCTCAGGGTCACACATGGGAATCGCTGAGAATGTCAGCTGACTTGTAGAACACCTAGGCCTCAAGTGGTGCTCTTTGCAAGAGGCACTTCGCTGTTTTGTGCACTACTAGCCAGGGCCATTTTCACGTTCTCCTAAAACGTCTTTGTCTCTTTTCTGGTGCTGTCTCGATTTTCGTGTTTCTGTGAGGATGGGAACGGTGAGAAATCCTAGCAGGAGAAACTCTTCTTACTTGCCAGGGTCAAGAGCTGCGTGAAGTGTCCTTTAATCTTTTGCTGCCAGCACTGCACTCAAAGAAGGCGGTGCGACCAGCTGGGCCTGAGCTGTTCTTCGGGTGTTGGGGAGGAGGGGCGCTTTTCTCCTTGATGAATTCGCAGTCTGGGAACCATGGCAGAGATTTCTCTCATGCATATTCTGTGGCTGTAAAAGACAGGGAAGCTCCCCGCCTAGCTCGGGAAGGGCTTACCCAGAGTTACACTGAGTTATTGTCTCCTCCAAGGCACCCAAACGTGTTTAAACAGACTCTTGGGAGGTTCAAATCAACTTTGCTTTCTTTCAGTTCTTCAGTATCATGAGACTTGCACTGAGGGGGGATCAAGCATTTACTTTTCAAGAAACAGTTTAAAACAAACTTTAAGAATAAAAACAATGTACCATTTTTGTTGGTGTAAATAAGCACATGCAGAAATCAGACTCCCACACACAGAATTCCCTTGGAAGTGGGATTTGTAGTTAAAATAAATAACAAGGAAATAACTTCCACAAAGACTGGGTGATTATAGCACAATGGGTGCTATTTCTAAAAGGCTAGTTGCTAATCTTCAGTTTTTTTAATATAAAGTAAATAGCATGACTTTGTTTGTAATGAGAATATATAACACTAAGCCTGAAAATGAGTAAGTAACCTGACATTTGAAAAGCACAGGAATAGAAATGAATGCAGGTGAAACCCCAAGTAATAATTTTCAGAACTTGGCCTGTAGTACACTGACAAATTTCACTTTAATCAAAATGCTTTTAACCCTGAAAATACTGCAACATCACTGGCTTGTTCCTAAGATTGTGGCACTGATTTCAAAAAGCAGCTGACTCACCAAAAAAGAAAGTTCCTGGCATATAAGATCTGAAACAAAGATGCCAAAAAGATGAAAAAGCAAAAACCAAAGCAAAGCATAATGTACCAAAATGCTGCTTCCCAACTGAAAACAGCTATATTTCGTCTTCTCTTCAAACACAGACTTTACTGTCACTCAAATAAAGATCAATGGCTTTATTCTGAACATTTTGCTCTTGCAAGACTAGAAAGGAAGAGTGTCCCTTCATGAGAGAGAGGGCCGGAAGATGGGCTTCGGCAGTGGGAACCGTAGACCTGAGGGCAAAGGAAAAGAGGAGACTCTTTTCCCTTTCCCTCTCCTTCCTCTCCCAGGCCCCCTTCCCTCTGGCGAGAAAAACTGGAAAAAGGGAGGGGATTATAGGAACAAGTATAAAGGACACATGGACAAAAACTAAGGGGGGGTGGAAAGGGGAGGGAGGTGGGGAGCACTGGGGGGTGGTCTGGGATGGGAGTAAAAGACAGAGAACTGTACTGAAAAACAGTTAAAATAAAAAAAAATAATCTAAAAACAAAACAAAAAAAAAAACTGGACTCTTGATGCTTCCCGCTCTTTTTCCTTGCACCTCAGCCCTGACAGTTGCTGAGAGACGGCCTGTCTAGTGCTACTGCTTTCATTTATTCTTCCTACTTCATTCTAACTTCACACCGTACAGTGTCTTTGTCCTGCTTAAGATGTAAAAACTGAAAGTTTAAAAAAATATCATACATACAGTCAAAAGGCAAGGTAGAAAAAATGTAAGCAACATATGACAGACAAGGGTAAAAAAAATCCCTCAGATATAATTTTTTGAGATTAGAAAAAGATGGAAATCCCAATTTAAAATAAAAATTGGAAAAAGTGATAAACAGGTAATTCAAAAATAAAGAACTACTAAAAATATGCATTTATCCTTTGACTCACTAATTCCTAAGGAAATGCTGAGCTGAAGAAATTTTTTTAAAGTTTAGTTTGAACAGTTGTTTAAAATGGCAACCACTAAAAACAATCCCAATGTTTACTAATGGAGGCCTGGTTAAATAACTTACAGCAACATATTGTAATCAAATTCAGTGCAAGCATTAAAACTCCACTGAAATACATGCTGATATATCCAGTTTTAAGATATGAACTGAAACACAGCAGACCACAACCACGGACATCTGTGTTCCTTTAGAGCCCCACTGTAGAAGTTCTAAAGAATGCAGCATATGTCGTTTGGATGACTCATCTTTGGGGTGGAGGTGAGTATGTTTTGTCTGTGGATGGAAGAGAATATTCATGAACGGGAAAGTGGAATATGGTTTTTGAATTATTGTATACACATGTATTTTATGTGTGGAGAAAGGGAATATTTGTAACCAAAATTATCATAAATTGTATTATTTTTCACAAATATCTCCTATACACCCCACTCCTAAGGTTTCCCAAGGAAAGCTTCCTACTTCACTGACTTGCTTTGTGACTTGCTTTGGCCAATAGAATCTGAGTGAACGTGAGCTACGTCACATTCCAGGGGAAGCTCTGAATGCACTGTGCGGCTGTGCTCAGGCTCTCCTGTTCTTTCTGCCACGAGAATGGGCTTGTACGTGGAGGGACAGCTCCTTCAGGCTGGATCTCCAAATGAGAAGACACTTGGGCAGGGCAGAGCTTGGCCATGGCCACCCCAGAACCACCAATGCATAATCGAAGAGGAAAGTTAATACCTGATTTAAGACTTTGAGATCTTGGGGTTGTCTGTTAACATGGCAAAGCTATTTAATAAATACACAATGCAATGCTATTCTGCAAAATGTTGTTGCAGATTGTCTCCTCTTGCCTATTTGTATTTCTTAAGTTTTACATTGTAACTATCTATAACATCATCACACAACAGTCTGAAGAAAAAGAAGAGCTCAATGAACTAGAAGGATTCACTTGAACTTTATTGCATATGAAGTCATCTAAACAATATCTGAAGAAATACTCATTGTTAGCTATTGTCAGCCAGAGAAGAATAGCAGTGCCCGTCTGTGCACAGGCCAGGGGAGAAGGGGTCTTAGCTAATGGGCGCGGATACATGTTTGGTACAGTTGACAATCTCCTAGCATGGAGATGGGTACATAAGCTGCAGTTAGGGAACTCCGACGTTTGTGGTCCACTGGCAAGCTCATCCCCATTGGAAATGGCCACATCAAATTGCCTTAGTTCAATGACATTAATTATTCAATTCTTCTAATTTCCTTTGTCCTGAGGCCACACCAGTTAAACAATTTCTGAGAATTATACAGTTTCTTAGTAGTTTGACCTATCGGGAAAGAATTTGCTGATAAAACGGGTTCAGATAAAATGGATTTAACATTGATAAACTGTCATTTTGGATTCCATTTTTAAGAGAGAGAGTGAATAGCAAGAAATCGTTCAAAAAAAAAAAAAAAAAAAACACTTCAAGGCTCACCCTCCTGCACTGTTGCTCTTTCTAACTCAGAACAGCACGTCGGTTTTGCTGCTCTGCTCATGGGCCAAGTGCACCGGACTTTTCCCCTACGGAGGACGATGGGCTCCCTGACAGCTTTTCCTAAACGCTCCACAGCATCAGGGGAGCGGCAGATCCTCGAGAAATATTCGTGGACTGATTTTTGACCACACTAATCTGGCAGTTTCGGGGCAGGGAGGCTTATAATTTATGGGCAGCAGCCCCACTGCAAGAGCATTCACTAGGGTCCTATGTTCCAGAAGAGACAGCAAGGCCCAGATGCGTGAGAACATTCCCAAGGGCAGGAGAGGTACAGCCGGGACTCGAGCCCACAGCTGAGTCTTACGTGTACTGCCTCCTGCTGAGTTCGGCTCATTATAATGCTGTGAGACTCAGTGGAAAGGATCACACTCATCCCCCAAAGGGCGCCCTGTGAGGCTGGAACATTTGGGATGGGAAGTCAGAGCCTCAGGGAGGTTTGGATGAACACAGGTAGACATCCACCTGCCTTCTATGGAGGACAGTGACTGCCTGCAGTTTTTGGATGAATAGGAAGTTTTGGGCTAGAGCTGAATTTTTAAGGACAGCAGAGGACAGATGGGGCTTTGCCAGCAATGGTCTCCTCGGTTCATGGCCCAGGTAACAAACAACCTTCCTGCTGTAATGACAATTCTGTAAAAAACATTTAGGACAATCCTGGCAAAGATGCCCCGCCTTGCCCTGGAGGTAGGGGAAGTGGGAAAGAAACCAAGGAGTCCTGTCTAACTTACAGCTTAATGTGGCTCAGGTTAATCCTCAGAATTACTTCTTCCTCCTTTATACTTAGGGCAATAAGAAGATAATTATAAGAATCATAGTAAGACTCCTTTTCTCTACTTGTGAAGCAGGGTTGATGTAACAGCAGTTCCTCCAAGCTGCACTGAAAAGCCTAAAGATGAGACTGTGGCGGAGCGTTCAGTACAAGCCCACACAGGGGCGCCCACCGCTCTGGCCTCCCTTCCCACCTGTGTGAACACCGATCGAGCCTCAGGTGTCAGCTCCAGGCCTGGGGTTTGGAAAGACAAGATGTGAAGTCTCTCCACAGACAACGTTCTTACTTTCAGTCTTAGCAGTACTTGAATGCACAGTTTAGATCATACAGTTTTCTCTCCACGTCTTCCAAGAAGTTTTTACTCCAATCTTCAGGAAGAGACGCCACTTTCATGATGACCCAGGGTATACAACACACACACACAAACACCTGAAACTAAAGTTTCAGAAATACTAACCATTCCTATGTACACTACATTCTGTTCCATTCCATTTTAATAAAAGAAATGCTAGCTACATTGGACTAGATTAAGCTGATCTAAAGAAAAAACAATTTTAGGACACATATTTTTATTAATATATTCATGTATGTATTTGGTTTATGGCCATCTACAAATTCTAACACTTTAAGGAAAAATGATATTTTGCTATTCTTTGAATTCCCCTAATTCAGAATGTTCCAGAAAGGAAGTCTACAAACTCTAAATTACCCAGCTTGTAAAATTAGCAATTTTTACTTATTTTTTATTGTATTTTTCCATTACCATTTATCCCCCTTACACCCTTCCCCTGGCACGCACTGCCCTGTTGTCCTTGTCCGTGAGTCCTTTTTCCTTTTTGTTCAACCCCTCCACCCCAGAGCTGCCAGCCTGCTCTCTATCTGTGAGTCTGTCTCTGTTTTGTTTGTTAGTTCAGTTTGTTCATCAGATTCCACATGTGAGTGAGATCATAGGGTACTTGCCTTTCTCTGACTGGCTTATTTCACTAGCATAATGTTCTCCAGGTCCATCTACGCTGTCACAAAGGGTAAACTTTTCTTCTTTTTTTATGACTGAGTAGTAGTCCATCATGCAAAATTTTAAATAAATTTCTAGAGACTAGAAACTGTCATACTAGTCCCATATGCTAAATATAGCAGTTTTTAAATAAGGAAAACCCCTCGGGAGGATTTCCCAGACATAGGTATGAATGCTCTGCCTCGGCTACAGCCTACGGGAGGCATGGCGAACACCGGGCCCTGCCGCCCTGCCGCCCAGCACAAATACCAGTTGTTAACAGTACAGCTCCCTCACGGAACCCCACTGCAGCCTTCGGTTTCCATCTCCGTCCTCCAGGCAGGCAACCAAAAACTGGAGTTGGCACATAAGTCCAGTCAACAAACATTGACTGAGACCTAGTATGTGCCAGGCATTGTTCTGGGTATGAATAAGCAAAGTGGAAAAGTACAAACGCCTACCCTCAGAAAACACAGATTCTAGTGAGGGAGGTGGTGGTGCCTGGAAGGAGGTATATTCATCATTCTGGACTGTGTGAGTGCTAGGAAGGACTTCAGCAGGGTACTGGGCAGAGTGCATCGGCAGGGCGGGTAAGGGCTACCTGAGAAGGTAGTAGGCACAGCCCGAATATTGGTTAGGGTACGACGGGAGAGAACAGAATCACTCCGCTAGTTTAAGACTGTGGTTTTTCAGACTGTGATTGCTGGGAAGGCTGGAGAAAAAGCCCACACTGAGTGTCCAGACAATACTCCCCAAGCTGTGCTGCGGAAATGAGCTGCTCTGGGAGCCACGGCCTAGCCATGAACAACCGGCCTCTACCACGATGGGCACCCCACATCCTGCCCCTGGAGATGCACGTAAGTGACAGACATCTGAACACTCGCCATGGAAGCCAGAGAATAATGAAACCCCGGCAGAAACAGCCCGCGTTCACCTCTCACACTTCACACCCTGTGTCTGATGGCCAAACCTGAATTGCGCGTTGGAATCCTAGCCCCAAGGGGTAAGGGAAATGTAGTTTTGACCTTTCCGGACACTGCACTGCCATGGAGCAGACAGATGTCTCTATGAGAATGCAATATTTGAGCAGGCCCCTGGTCAACAAGGAAAAGCCAGCTAAAGGAAGAATGTTCCAGTTGTGTGAAACCATGAAAAGGCTGTGAGTGGGAACAAGCTTGGGTGTCTTCACACAGCAGCAAGAGTGGCTGAGGCCTGGGCAATAAGGGAAAAACTGGTAGGAGATGAGGTGTGAGTAGAGTTGGGTGTCAGGAGCCAGGTCATGTAGACCCTGGTAGGCCTTGATAAGGAATCCAAATTTATTTTTCTAAGTGTGGAGGACAGTTATAGGATGAAGAACTTTAAGCAGGGGAATAGCATGATCTGATTAACCTTGACAATAGACCACTCTGGTTCTATAAACTATTCCCCATGTCAGATATAAATCAATGGCTTAAAAACACACAGTTTTAAAACGGCTAATGAGATCTTGTACAGAATGAGAATTTTATAAATCAGAAGGAAGGCCTACAAGTCAATATTTCTCAATTTCTATCTGCCACGGAGACAGTGTGTGTGTCAGCACGGTCGTCGCCACCTTCTCCAGGACCGGGAGTTGGCCCAACGGCGTTGGCCCTGCCCCGGGCACACACCTCCTGCCGCCGTACGCCATGGAGATGTGCACGACCAAGGATGGATCTTCTTTTAAATTTTTTTTCAAACTTCTGAACTTAGAAAACCTGAGATTCTTTAAATAGGAAAAAAATATTAGAAAAGAAAATGGAAATTATCCAGCAGCCCTAAAAATCAGCCCTTTTAAAAGGGGTCATTCCAGTATTAAGGACAGTTTTTTGTTTTCTTGTCCAATGTACAACTGAAAACCAAGACGATGGGACAAAAATAAATCACCAAAGTAAATAATGTTTCTCCTGAATTTTTTTCAGAGACTATGCATTTCACTCAAACATTCCATTTACAATAGACCTACATTTTGTAAGGAGTGGAGCCATTTAAAAGAAAATGCCTATTTAAAAAATGTTTCAAGAACATATGCACCCCTATGCTCACTGCAGCATTATTTACAACAGCCAAGATGTGAAAGCAGCCCAAGTGCCCATCAGTGGATGAGCGGATAAAAAGGCTGTGATACATTTACACAGTGGAATACCACTTAGCTGTAAAACGGAGGAAACCTTACCCTTTCCGACAGCATGGATGGACCGGGAAAACATTACGCTAAATGAAATAAGCCAGTCAGAGAAAGACAAGTACTACCTGATTTCACTCATATGGAATCTAATGAACAAGCAAAATAAAGACAGATTCACAGATAGAGAGCAGGCTGACAGCTCTGGAGAGGGCTGGAGGACTAGAAGGGGGATGGAAGGACTGAGCAAAAAAAAGAAGGAAAAAGGAGAAAGAAACTCATGGACACGAACCACCGTGTGCCGACTATCACGGGAGGCGGTGGGTGGACGTGGAAGAGGGTAAAGGAGAGTAATGGTGATGGAGGGAGACCCGACCTGGGGTGGCGAACGCACAGTACGGCGCACACCAGATCTGCTGTGGGTCTGTGCACCTGAAACCTGTGTGATTTTGTTAACCAGTGTCACCCCACAAACTCAATCAAAAGGAAAGCCAATGTTCCATAAAGGGAGCGAGGGGAAGTTACCGGAAGTCTACACTTAATTTAGCAACTGTTAGGCTTCTGCCAGCAGCACCCCTTACTGGTTTGAGGTCATGCATCATAACTGTGGTCTAAATGTTCCAATTTGCTTCGCATTTTACAATATTAATGTTTTAAGCTTGTGAGTCTAAACATACTTTATTCCAATTTTGAAAGAAAACATAAACAGATTTGCAGAAAGGAAGTCAGTTTCAAATACATTCAATATATCATCCATTTTATGTATTTGTATATTAGTTATCGATATAATTTCTTTTATCTTTTCCTCCAAAGCAGCCATAATATTGCCCTTGACGAGTTCCTGCCATGCTGACTGAACCAGAAAGATAAACGACATTACTCCCTTCGCCCTCTTTCCACACAGCCTGCCTTGGTCATTGTTTTCACACATGAAATCTGTGATTCATTTCACAAATGAAATCTGAACCAATCATCCTCCTTCCCCTTCACTGCTCCAGCCCCACTCTGTAAACTAAATTAGCTGAGGGGCGGCCCAGGGAACACAGGAATACAGAAAACGTTCCACAGGGTCAGACTAAATGCCAGAGATGACTCAGGAGGACTTGCGGTAGCCAGCCTTCGAGCAGGCGCCCACACTCTTGTGCATCCTTTCCCACTTCTGTATCAGGGTTTAACACACTTGTTTCCAAGTATATCTGGTAGCAAGGGGATTTGTTTTAAATGAGCCCCCACGAGCCCTTGACGTACCTTCCACTGGGAGCTGGGTTTGCCATCCCCTCCCACCTGCTGCTCCCAGGCACGCGCCCACTCCACTTCCTAGAAGACCCTCGCGAGGTGGCAGTGCACAGTCTTTTACCCTCACGTTCTTTGTTTGGTTCATCCCCTCCTGCATTCATTCGTGCTCGTTTCTCCAGAGTCAGAGTACGTTTACCTGTTTTCCCGTGTCCTCCCTAACCCGCTCACATTACCTTCCATTCCCCCAGAATAAAGAATTGCAAGAGGAGATCGTTAACTTCAGCATGCTGTTGTATGCGTATTTTGTTTTTTGTTTTTGTGACAAAGTAGGCAGAGGCAGGGATTACAAAGAGGCTGGATCATTTAGCTTCACAGATAAAAAAAGACTACAAGGGATAGTCAAAAACATTAATTATCTCTGGGCTACAGAAATACTGAAAGTGTTTTTAATACTTACAGAGTTCCTATAGCGAGTGTTTAATTTTATAATCAGAAAAATTAACATAAAGAAAATACGACTACTGTATGTATTCATGTCTTAACTGTGTTCTTGGGCATATGCTCTTCCAAGACCTGAATTTGCCATACAATTGGGAATAAAACTCTAAAAAAGCATGTAGGAGATGAAATATGGTGCTAAGAAAAAAAGCAGGACATGATGGTAGGAAAAAG
>PVKM010039789.1:0-13659 GCA_004027735.1 Carollia perspicillata | reverse complement strand
TATAGTGTTAACCGTGATCTTCAACCCAACTAGCCACTTTTCAGAAAGGATGAGAAGAAGATAAGACTCTTGTTGGGAAGGGAAGGGTTGTGAATTGGATCTAGAAAGCAGTGAGGTTGTGGGAGGTCAGATTCTGGAGTGAGTTGAGAGTAAAGGATAGTAAATAGGTGTAGTGTGTGAAAGAATAGAGTTATCCTCCACAATAATAGAGTTCAGGAGATTGTGATGTGGGCTAAAATCTGGGAAGGGTGCTGAAGTATTTACAATTGTGTGGAACAGCAATTATTTACAATAATATTAGAGCAATACTAATATGCCAAAATCTATGTGATCTGAATAAACAGGGGGTATAGGACTTTGAGTAGTGTGCTGATGGAACACAAGTCACGTGAAGGACAGTAAATTAGCAATACAATGTGGAAGAGAGAACAGGGGAAACCTGTCAAATGGTACAATATAACCCACCAAGCAAAGAAGGCTATACAGAAAGAAGGGGGATACAAAAATACTATTAAAATAAAAGATGTAAGGATAATGAAAAAAATAATACAAATATGCATAACTTGCAGTTTCCCTGCAATAGCCAAGTGAAATTTTTCTCACTGTCTCAGCTGTTGGGTTGCCCCCTCTTTGAGTCCACCTCAGGTCCTTTCACAGTTCCAAGTTTTTTTCTCACTTGTGGGTATTTAAAGAAAAATAAAAGTCAGGAGAAGGGAGAAAAAAGAGATAAAATTGGAAAGAAAGAATGACCAGCTCTTGTTGGTTTCAAACTGGTCAAACTGGTTTTTCTGGTCTTGCTGGCTGCAGGAGGCTGGGGAGTGATTGGTGTGGCATTTCTCCCTTCCCAATGTTTTCTCACCCCTCTTGCAAGCACTGTCCCAAAAGCTAGTCTGGCTCTGTTCCCCAATATCTTAGATGGGGGAATCCAGGGTTTTTTTCAGAGCACTTTTCCCCAGTGGTTATCGCTGTAGGCTGGGGTGCAGGGGCACCCACTAGGCTAGGCTGCCTTGGTCCCACAGGTTTGGGCACGAGCCCTTCCCAGTGCTATGGGGAAACTCAGTGTCTTCCTGCGTAACCTCAGGGTCTCTGCCGGGCTGGGTGGGGAGTCAGCTGCGAGTCTGTCACAGCTGATTCTCCAAGCAGTCCCACTGTTTGATAAATTCCTCCTACTCAAGCCTGCCACTCCATGTAGCCCAATTCTCCAGCCAGACTGGTGACTATCAGGTTCAGTGCCTGTCACTGAAAGACTCAGCTCTCCCAAGCTAGAGACCACAGACTCTGCAAGTGATCACAGCCCCCGTGCATCTTGCCTCTTTGTCCTTATTCCCCTCTCTGTGACCAGGCCTCTCCTGGTGCTGCTCAGATCCTGCTCTGTCAGGGAGGGAGGGAGCAGTTGACCCGGCTCTCTCCCAAGGACTCTGTGGCATGCGTCAGCTCCAGGCAACGGGCCTGGGGCTGCAGCCGCCTCATCCCCACGCTGGTCCCCAGGACCTTACCATCTTAAAATATCCTTCTTACCGTCTGGTTTCTGGCTTTTTAGTGTCCGCTACAATTTTTGGACTGTTATTTTCAAATATACTGGGGTACTGTTGGTTGTCTGCTCTGTTCCTCCGTGGATTAGCCAGGTTTTCCTCCTGTGTGTAGGGGGAAGTGAGATCCACTCCCTCCTACTCCGTCCCCATCTTCCCCACTTCCTGGAAGACTTAGTATAGTGAACTATAATTCAGTGCAATCCAAAGACTTTATTTTTTCTGAAATAGATAATTGCATCCTAGAATGCATATGAAATCTCAAGAAAATCTGAAGAGTCAAAAGAATTTTGAAAAAAAATAACAAAGCTAAAAGACTCACACTTTCTACTTTTAAATTTTACTACAAAGCTACAGTAACCAAAAACAGTATGGCACTGGCATAAAGACAGACATAGAACAATGGAGGAGAACTGAAAGCCCAAAAGTACACCCTCACATATAAGTGACTTTTGACAGTAGTTCCAAGGTCATTAAATGAAGAAAAGACAGTCTTTTCCACAAATGGATATTGGATATCCACTTGTAAAACTATGTTGGACCTTTACCTAACACCATATACAAAAATCAACTCAGAATGGATTAAATACCTAAAAGTAAGAGCTAAAATTATCGAACTCCCACAAGAAAATGTAGGAGAAAAGTTTCATTACATTACATTTGGCAATGATTTCTTAGATATGACATCAAAGGCACAGGCAATTTAAAAAAATACACAAACTGGACTTCATCAAAATTAAAAACTTTTGTGTATCAAGGGACACCATTAACAGGAGAAAAAGGCAACCTGTAGAATGTGAGAAAATATTTGCAAATTAACTATCTGATAATATTCTATCCAGAACATTGGAAGAACTACAATTTGCATGGTAGACATTTTTTCCGCTCTCTACTTTTAATTTCTCTGTGTCTTTATGTTTAAAGTATATCTCTTTTAAATGGCACACAGTGAAGTTTCACTTTAAAAATATCCTGATAATCTTTACCTATTAATTACAGTGTTTAATGCATTAATGTTTTTAGAGGGTTGGATAGTGTCCCTGTAAAACTCATATCCACCCAGAATCTTAGAATGAGATTTTATTTGGAAATTAGGTCTTTGCAGATGATAATTAGTTAAGATGAGGTCATTGGAAATTAGAATAGACCCTGAATGCAATGTCTGGTGTCTTTATAAGAATAGGGGAAGACACACACAGAACCAGAGAAAAGAAATCCATGTGATGAGATTGGACTGATGTAGCTACAAGCCAATGAACAGAAACCCCAAAAGGTGCTGCCTAGCACCTGATTTTGTCCTTCTAGTCACCTGAACTATAAGAGACTAAATTTCAATTGTTTTAAGCCACATAATTTGTGGTAATTCATTATGCTAGTGCTAGGAAACCAGTACACTTATTATAATCATTGATAAAGTTGAGTTTGTGTCTACTATCTTGCCTTTTGATTCTATATTTCCCATTTGTTCTTGATCCCTTTTCCTCTTTTTCTGTTTTTTAAAAATGTTTAGTCAATATCATCTTTTTAGTATTCCATGTTATTTCCTTTGCTGGTTTGTTTATTTATATTTTTTTGCTGTATATATTTAAGTGGCTGCTCTAAAATTTGCAATATGGATTATTTTTATTAAATTTATTAGAGTGGCATTGGTTAATAATATTATATAGGTTTCAAGTATACATTTCTATGATACATGATCAGTATGCACTATGGTGTCTTAACTTATCACAGTCTACCCAGAATGAGTATCATACCATTTCATATATAATGACTAAATCTTAAAACAATATTATTTCAGGAACACCCCTCTTCTGTTTTGTGCAACTTCTTTCTCCAGTTTTCTCTCCCCCAGGCTCCCATCGTCTCTCCTCATTCTCTAGTTCCATCCTTCTGAGTTCCAGATGGTCTATGGTTTTAGTCTCATCTTACAGACTTGAGCACATTTGTTAATGTTGGATGTTTCCATGAAGTAACTGAGAATTTACTTAGTAGTTCGTCTGTTTAGAGAAAAGTACGAGCTCATGGCAGCATTACCAGAACTGAGATTGATAGAGCCAGAAGGACTGACGGAAACAGTCCCACCAGAAGCACAAGAACAGAAAAGGGGTGAGAGTAGGCTAGTGAGGGGGGAGTGCTGGGAGCTAGGGCTGGGGACTTCTAGACCTCACAGGACCCTGCGGGCCTCCCTCACAGGATTAGCTTAGAGTTTCTTCTCATTAGAGACTTTTCAACCCACTAATGGAAATTCAGAGACATGACATGATTACTGTTCTAAAAGATCACTATGACTGTGCTGTGAAGAACCTGGCTTTTAGGAAAATAAAAATGGAAACAGAGAGGTCAGCTAAGAGGCCATTGCTCTTCTCTGAGAAGAGCTGATGGGAAAAATTGATTTCTCTGAATTTCCCTGAAAGCCTGTTTTAAAACTCCATTGCTTTGAAACAGTGCATGTATTTAATAAGGGAGCAGTCTCAGACCACAAGATGAAAGAAGAAATGGCCTGTTTGCATCACAGCTGCAGAGCCAGCTGTCAGAAGTAGTAAATTGCATTTACCTGAAGAGCAAGTGGCTGGATGGAAGCAAAGATTAGCTACCTAGAAGGTCTATGCCCTCCCTGCTGTGACCCCTAGAGTTGACCTGATCATGGTTAAAGTGGATGAGGGCAAATATTGTGGCCTCTATTTGTTGCCTTGGCAATAGCTCCTTCCACCTTTTCTAAAATTGAGAAACTCCTCTTCCAAATTGGAATAGTAATCCTTGAAGTTCACACACTGTTACCAAGCCACTGGGAAAGCTTTAATAACAGTTTGGAGGAAAAGCCTGAATCTTCGAAGATTTGCTGACGTTTTTGAATGTTGAAGCCCACACCCCTGGGCATTTCCCTTTCAGGAACTCTTTTTATGGGCCTCTCTCACAGGTAGAAGCTGAGGAGCTGAGGGACTTAAGGAGCCAATGAGGCAGTCTGCCCACCCCAAGGATTCGGGGAAGTAGTAATCTGACAGAAATTGTCCTGCCATTCACCACTTCCCACCTACTCCCACAGTGTATCTATCAACACACCTGATCTGTCAGCCTGGACCTCCCCCTTGTATCCCAAAGCAGGGAGCCATGGACAGAATGCTTCATACCTAACATCAGGAGTGGGCAGAGCTGGTACTTTGCTGCTTGTAGACTTAGGATATACTAAAACAGACCAGCACCAAGTACAAATAATTGAGAACCTACAGTTATTGTGAAATGTACTGAGATCAAGTGGTTAATAAAATTACGTCTGCTTTCATGAAGCTTACATTCCAGTGCAGGAGCCGGAAAGAAACAGTCCCCCAGGGATGAATGATCTTGCATCAACCGCTATTCTCCACGCCAACTCCTGTCTACAGATGCAGCCACCATGTCAGGCTCTTCTCTGACTCATCTGGAGGTGGGGAGGTGGGTGTTAACTTGATCCTCATGTATCCAGACACTGATGGACCATTTTCTTGAATAAACTCTTTGCCCACACCCAGAAAGCCACTGGCCATCTGATTTTCAGTCACTGTCTTCACTGTGTATCCCTGCTGTATTTGCTCTCCATAATGTCAATACTAGGGCAGCTTCCCTCCCCCAGCTTTCCAAGCCCTTTGGTTCCTCCACGAGCTAGTCCTGTATCTCCCACCTACATTTCATCAGTACAATTCCTCCATTGCTGTGATGAAGTTCAGGTCTCGGTATGCTTCCCTGTTTGAGCCTACATTAAAACAGTTCTGGCCCTTGAATACGGTTTATCCATACTAGGTCATCTACTACTTCTTTTCCTTTTCATTTTGTTTGTCAAAAAAATGTTAATTTTTCTAGAATTTTCCTCCCAAACAATATTTTATCTCTAAATGCAACTTGAATTTGTTGGCAGCAAGAAAATGGCACCAGGCTAACACCATGGAGTTAGACTTGTAGAGTCAGACTGGACCTCAGTTCTGCAACCTCGGTACTGAAGTCCCGGCTAAGGAAGAATTCAGAGTCAAGACTCAAACGACAAGAGAAAGTTTATTTAAAAAGTCACAGAGGTAGAAGAAGTGAGTGGTGGAAGAAATGGGTTCAGGAAACAAGTAACAGAGGCAAAAGACAGGGCCCTTAGAGCTTAGGAGTGAGGAAGGTAAAGGGAACATGTCTGGGAGAAAGAGGAGGGGGAGGGGAAAGGCTCAGGCATGCTGGTAGGAGGGAAAGCACATTGGTCCTCCATCTTAAGGACTTTTAAGGGTGGGGATTTTAGGGGAGGTCCCAGGGGAAGATCTTAATAGAATATTTATCAGATTTCAAGGTGTATCCTTTCAGAGAGTAATGGTCTCTACTGATTGGTTGGCACCAGGGCAGGGGATCATTAGTCAATGCAGCCGGTCCTAAGAGCAGCCTTGGCATCACTTCTCTGGTTTTGCTGCTTTTCTGGGCCTGGAGCTGAAACACAACTCAGGCGTAGAAGTATTTGTTGTAGGCCAGAACCTCATTGTCCTGGAGGCTTAAGGCTTAGGGCTTTTCTCTAACCCCTTTTTTTCTTCCCCATCTACAGATGTCTAACCTACATGACTAGCACCTCCATCCTGAGCCCACTCAGCTGATCCTGTACAGAGGGCAAAGGTTGGTGGTCAGTGGTCACAGCCAGTCCTTGCAGCTGCCTGGACTGGGTAAATCCCCCCCATTAATCTGCCAACAGCAGTCAAGGCTCAACTACATGAGGAGGGTGTGCTCAGCCCACATGAAGGGTTCCCCGTGAGTACCCAGCTTGGGGGTAGGGGAAGTTGTGCCGCTGGACCCTACAGGATTCCTACTACCAAGGAATCCTTGGTGACTACCAAGACAGGAAGTCAAAACAGCTCTACCTCATACATAGAAACAAACACAGGGAGGCTGCCAAAATGAGGAGACAAAGAAACATAGCTCAAATGAAAGAACAGATCAAAACCCCTGAAAAAGAACTAAACAAAATGGAGATAAGCAATCTATCAGATGGTTATAAGGATGCTCAAGGAACTTACTGAGGACCTCAGCAGCATAGAAAAGATATAGTCAGAAATGAAGGATGCACTAATTGAAATAAAGAACAATTTACAGAGACACAACAGGAGAGTGGATGATGCTGAGAGTCAAATCAATGATTGGGAATATAAAGAGGAAAAAAACAACCAATCAGAATAACAAGAAGAAAAAATCATCCAAAAAAATGAGAGTAGTGTAAGCAGCCTCTGGGACAACTTCAAACATTCCAACATTGACATCATAGAGGTGCCAGAAGAAGAAGAGAACGAGCAAGAAATTGGAAATATATTTGAAGAATAATGAAAGAAAACTTCTGTGATTTGGTGAATGAAATAGACATACAAGTCCAGGAAGCACAGAGAATCCCCAACAAGATGGATTCAAAGAGGCCAGTCAAAGACACATCATAATTAAAATGCCAATGGCTAAAGATAAAGAGAGAATCTTAAAAACAGCAAGAGAAAAGCAGTCAGTTTCCTACAGAGAGTTCCCATAAGACTGTCAGTTGATTTATTAAAAGAAACTTTGCAGGCTAGAAGGGATTGACAACCAATATTCAAAGTCATGAAAAGTGTTGACCTACAGCCAAGATTATTCCTACCCAGCAGAGATATTATTTAGAATAAAAAATAAAAAGCTTTCCAGACAAGAAAAAACTAAAGGAGTTCATCATCACCAAACCATTATTGTACAAAATGTTAAATGGACTTATTTAAGAAAATGAAGAAGATCAAAATTATGAACAGTAAAATGGCAATAAATACATATCTATCAAAAACTGAATTAATAAACAAACTAAGTGAACAAGAAGAACAGTAATAGAATCATGGATATGGAGAGCATTTTGATGGTTGCCAGATCCAAGGAGGGTATGGGGGAATGCGTGAAGAGGTGAGGGCATTAAGAAGTACAAATAGTATTTGTACTGCCTGTCCAAACTCCTGGGAGACATCCGAAGTGAACCATGGTCTGTAGTCAATTTGAATGCTTTGAGAAAGTCAAACTAGGAATTATTTCTTTAAGTAATAGTTTTGCCACCTCAGTTGTCTTTTCAGTCCTAGTGAGGTATGCCTCTACAAATCCAGAAAAAGTATTCATAAAGACCAACAAAAATTTGAAATTTCCCTTGGTTTTAGGCATTTGTGTGAAGTCTGCCTGCCAGTTCTTGAATGGGTACATGCCTTTATATTGTACTCCCTTTTCTGTAGGGACATGCTCTGTCTGGATTCTCACTTCTATTTTCCCTTTTGCTACCCAGGCATGCATTCCTCAAATGACTCTCCTCCTTGCAATAGGCGCACTGATTGATGCCTATTGAGTCTTTGCTCCTCTGTTTAGGGGCCCTCTTGCAACAGGCATAGTCGTGGGCACCTAATGGATCTCCTTTCTCTGCTTTAGGGTCCTGCCTCTTCTTTTGGCCTCCTGGGACTGTTTCTAAAAACCCCATGGTCTGTTTTGTCTTCCCTGCTTCCTGGACACTGTAGACTTTAAATGCTATGTCCACCAGCTGGGAGGGACTCATTCCCAGTACCCCATCTATATGCTGGAGTTTGTTTCTGATATCTGGGGCACTCTGCCCAATAAAAGTCATGTTTATCATTCTCATATTTTCTGCTGCCTCTGGGTCAGCATCAGTGTATTTCCTATAAATCTGATAGATCCTCTCTGAAAATTCAGAAGGATTCTCATCTGGCTTCTGCTGGAGATTCTGTATCAAATTCAGGCTCCTCTGCCTGGGTACTCCTTTTCCAAGCCCTTCCCATATGCACTTTCTGTACTGTTTCAATGAGGCTAGGCCCCCACCATAATTCGGGTCCCAGTTAGGGTCTACCCGAGGAACTGCCCCAGCAGGGTCAAGGGTCCCCTGGTGAGTCTCTTCATGGAGATGCTGGGCATCTTGCTCAGCCCTATTTAGAACCAGCTGTCTCTCATCTGCTGTTAGCAAAATATCTAGGGGAGACTGTACATCTGCCCAGTTTGGGTGGTGAGTGGCAAAAATGGAGGCAATGAGATCTGCCATAATCTGAGGACCATCCCTGTATGAGGGGTTGGAACTCTCCCAATTCAGTAAGTCTGAAGGGGCTTTGGACAGGTATAGCATGCCTTTCACAACTTCCTCCAGATAAGCTGTTCTTTTCCTAATGTGGGACACTGAATTAGTACCTGCCTTTGTCATTTAGTGGTCGTGGTTTAATTGTACCTTCTAGTGCTCTTGCCAATTCTGTCACCTTCAGAATAAAACAAGGATGTCAACTGTCCATTAATGCCTGCCTTTGGACATTGAGAACTGCCACTCCTCAATAACAGCCAACAGACCTAGATTTTGCAAGGTCCTCACACTAATGGGTAGGACACCCTCTATTACACACTCCCCTCTTTTAGGGACCCCTGGTCCCAAAGATAGGTAGGATGGCAGCCATGTCCAGCTGGAAGTAGCTATAAGAAAATGAGACCTTTGTCCATTGTCCTTTATAAGAATATAAAGGGTTATATGTGAAAGGGAGGATTTGTAATGGGGTGTAGGCTGAGAGGCCCCAGGGTCCCCTACAAGCCTAGCTTGGGGTCTGGATAAAGCAGCAGAGTTATTTTTGCATATCACTAACAGCAGGCTAGTTTCCTAGCCCAAGTGGAACCAGTAAGGTATGCATGACTTTAGCCCATGATGTAACTGGGAGGCAGCTCTCCCAATTACCGTGCCTGCACAAGAGCTTGGAGATGGTTCACTCCACACCACAGGGTCACGTCTTCCTGGACTAACTATGACAGCCAAGAAAGGCACAGAATACAGGAGTGCTAGCAGGTGTAGCCCATTGTGGGAGACATCAGAAATAGGGTTACAGAGGAGGTTCCAGGCTGGGATTTAAACTAAAAGATGGGCCAGCACAAGGGACAGGGGGACAAAGTGAGTCCACGAAGGAAGAAAAGGTGTGAAAGGACTCTCTCTGGCAGACCATGAGCAGGTGCCATGTGGTTTTGGATTAAGAACTGGAGATCGCAGTGACACAGCTGATGGTGCTGGGGACTATGGGAGATCTGCCCAGCCAAGCACGGATTACTGGGAGGAACGAGGAGTCTAGCCAAGCTACAGACTTTGGTTTCTTTTCCTGAGATATGGTACCCCTGACTGGACTGGTTTGGCAAGAGGAGGCAGGACTATGTGTGTGTTTGTGGGTGTTTTAAAGGGACTTTGAGATTTAACAGTGACATTCTGCCATTACTCTAAACTTGTATAACTTTTTAATAAATAGTTCCTTTCCTTATTACCAAAAGAAGAAGAAGAAGAAGAAAAAGAACAATAACAACAACAACAAATAGGTAGTTACAGAATAGCCAGGAGGGTGTAAAGTACATTACAGGAAATGGAGTGGCCAAATAACTAATTCACATGATGAATGGACATAAGCAATGGTGTGGGGATTTCCTGAGGGAGTGGGGCATGTTGGGTGGAGCGGGAGAGAGGAGGATAAATTGGGACAATTACGATACCATAATCAATACATATAATTTTTAAAAATAATAAAATAAATGGTAGCTATTTTTAATATCTTCACTCACAGAGTCCTCTTTTGATATTCTATTTTAAGAAAATAAGTAGAAACATGCCCTGGCTGGTGTAGCTCAGTGGATTGAGCTCGGGTCTGTGAAGCAAAGGGTCCCGGTTCAATTCCCAGTCTGTGAAGCAAAGGGTCTGCAACATGCCTGGGTTGCAGGCCAGTTCCCAGCAGGGGACACAGGAAAGGCAATCATACATTGATGTTTCTCTCCCTAACCCTTCCCCTCTAAAGATAAATAAATAAAATCTTTAAAAAAATAAGTAGAAATATAAAAATCCTGTTTAGCCCTGGCTGGTGTGGCTCAGTGGATTGAGCACTGGCCTACAAAGAAAAAGGTCACCTCTTCAATTTCCAGTTGGGGCACGTGCTAAGGGCCAGGTCTCCAGTTGGTGGAGAGGCAACCAATCGATGAAAATCTTGCATATCGATGTTTCTCTCCTTCTCTTTCTCCCTCCCTTCCCCTCTCTCTAAAAGTAAGTAAATAAAACCTTTAAAAATGGCATTTATTGCCATTCTATTCACAATAGTGAAAAACAATAAATAACCTGAATGTGCAACCAGAGAAGAATGGCTAAGGAAACTACAGTAGGAGAGGACATTAAGCAACAGTTACAACACATGATTGCAAAGTATTCTCAACACTGTAGAAAGTCCTCATGTTATATGTGGTAATAAAAGCAGGAAACAAAAATCGTATACATTAGAGTGCTCAACTACGTGAATAAGGACAATAAAATATTAAGTAAAATAGTCCAAATATTGTTTTATCATTTCTTTTTCTGTATTTTCCAAATCAACAATAAGCTTTCATATTTTAGTAATTACACTAAATTAAAATAATTTTATTTTAAAAAATGCAGCTTCCGATTGCCCTCAGTGATGAACTCTCTTGGGCGTGGTGGCAGAATTGTGCCTGGGAACGCCCCTTCCCCAGTCTGACCTGCTCACTCCAGCTGGGCCCGTGCTGTCTCCATGGGCAGTCACGGTGGGTGCATCCAAGACTGGCTTCCAGTGTTCTTTGGGCGGCTTACAACCAGGCTGCCTCACAGAAATGCTCCAAATACGTATTCATCAGTTGGCTCCCTCTCAGAGTGAGGCCACATTTCCTACCCTGCAGCGTATATAATGGTAGCTCTATTTTCTTTATTTCTTGAGCAAAAGGCATTAGGGCTGTCTCCACTTTCCCAGCATTGGAGGTTCAGTTAGCAGAGAGAAGTTAGATAAGCTGAGTCCCTAACGGAACGCATGTCCAGCAGGCCTATGTGCTAGGGTCTAATTTGGACTAGGAGACATCCAGCAAAAATTACCAGTCCCTCCAGATGACAAAGGGTTGGCTGACCAGGGATCCAAGGTCCAACAACTGATACAACTCCTCGCAGCGCCTCATCTGGAGAGCTGCGTGTGATTAGGAAAACAAGGTTCTCGACCCAGAAGATCACAGAGTAAGAGAAGAAAAGGAAAGGAGAACAGAGGAAGTCTGTTTCTTCTTGCAACTAAATATGTATAACAAAAGCATATATGAGGATAAAAATTTTACCAGAGTGACAAAAGTTGAATTTCTGCTTCAGATTGAAGATCAGGAAGGGATTCGTGTAGTTTATTAATAATTTAATCATGATCTCTGGAATTACCACCATGAATAAGCAATATCCTTTGCCACAGGCACAGGCCTTAAGCCAAAGAGAAAGGTGTGAGTAGCCAGCATGGCATGACTGGGACTCCACCTGGGGGCTCCACGTGAGGTGGCATCAGAGTGATTTTCAGCAATAGGCTGGGTGGACATGCCCACCTGAAGGTGGGGCAGCAAATGCTTTTGGCTCCAGGTATAAGAGGAAAGCAAACAGCTCCTTGGCATTTCCCATCTTTCCTATAGTTTCTTCTTCAACTTTCATATATATCTTCTTTTAATCCTTCCTCTCCCTTTCTAACATATTTCTCCACCCTAGGTTTCATCGCACTCTTTCCTGCTAAGGGCTTGGCTAGATTAGAGATTACCTAATAAAAGCATAGAGTGTGCAGCCCCCCGGCCCCGACACCCTGCAGTGGTATTCACTAGTAACTAAAGGTTTCTTTTTAAACATTTTTCCATTATGAAAGATGAAAGACAACACTGTGAATATTTCTGTATAATCCCTTTAATTCTCTACTCGGTGCATAATTTTCATTTGGCCTTTCGAATGTAGCTGAGATGACACTGTGTGAGTGATTATAAAGTCTGCTTTATTTTTATTTAACAAGCATTTCCCCAAAATTATTATACATTGATAAGAAGATCGTTTTTAAGGTACATATAATATTCCACTGAGAAGATGGATCATAACTTATTAATTCCTTCTCTATTGTCATACAATAGCCCCCTCTTATCCGTGGTTTTAATTATCAGCAGTCAACCATGGTCCAAAAATAGTAAGTGAAAATCCCAGAAATAAACAGTTCCTAAGTTTTAAATTGTGCACCATTCTGAGTGGCATGATGAAGTCTCTCGGGTCCTGCTCCTTCCCACCCAGGATGTGAGTCATCCCTTTGCCAGTGTCTCCACAATGTAGGTGCTCCCCACCTGTGAGTCACTGAGTTATCAAATGGACTTGGTTATCAAGTGGGCTGTTGTGGCATCACAGTGCTTGTGTTCAAGTCACCCTTATTTTACTTAAGAATGACCCCAAAGCACCAGAGTAATGATGCTTGCAATTCAGATATGCCAAAGCAAAGCCATGCAATGCTTCCTTTAGGGAAAAAGGTAAGTATAATACAATAAGATATTTTGAGAGAGACCACATAACTCTTACTACAGGATTATGTAATAATTGTCTATGTTATTATTATTGTTGCCAATCTCTTAATTGTGCCTAATTTATAAATTAGACTTTTTAATAGATATGTACATACAGGAAAAAAACAGTATATACAGGGTTCAGTACTACCTGTGGTTTCAGGCATGTACCGGGGGTCTTATAATATATCCCCCTTAGATAAGGGGGAACTACTGAGTTCCTCTTAAGGAAAGAATTGTCGGAACTTATGAAAATGCTGTTAGGTCCTAGAAGTAATAACAACTAACATGTATTGAAGACTGACTACATGCCAAAGATTATTCTAAGTATTCTGTATTTATTAACTCATTTGGCCTTCACAGCAAACCTTAACAGAAGAGTACACACTACTGATTTCACCACCATTTCGTAGGCAATGAAACTTAGTTATAGAGGTAATGAGTAACATGCTGAAGCTCCCGGCTAGAAAGTAGGAGCGCAGAGCTTGTGAATCCATGTACTTTTGTTCCAGAACTTGGACTGTGAACCACCACAGGATGAATGGTAAGGCCAAGGGCTGAGGTCTGAGCTAGAGTCACAGTTCAGAGTTCAGGAAGGAGGGCAGAACTGGCAGCAGGAGACAAGGGGAGAAATGTATTGTTGAAGCAAGCACTGGCAGGCGAGGAGAAAGCATGGAGGAGAAGAAAAGAGTCAAGGAACGATGTGGGAGAGGCCAAGAGAAGAGCTTCCTGCGGTGGGGAAGCCTAGAATACAACTTTGGAGAACAGGAATGCCCACAGTGAGTGGATTTTTAAC
>PVKM010039788.1:0-13647 GCA_004027735.1 Carollia perspicillata | reverse complement strand
TGGATTGTGTTTGGTGATGGTATTTGGTTGGAAGGATATTTATGTATTGCGAGTACATAATCTTATGTAAAACTGCTTCTTTAAGATGAAGGCAAGTCAGCATGGTAGTTTGTACAGTTTTCTGGAATTCGATTCCCTGGGTTTTTAGTCTTTCCTCATTCACTTGCTAGCTGTGTGTCTTTGGACTAATTCTCAGCTTAATTTCCCTGCTTCCACAATAATAGCACCAACTTCATAGAATTATTACAAAGATTAAGTGAGGTAATCATGCAAAGCTGTAAGTATAGTGTATAGCATATACAACTAATTCATAAAACACTTATTTTTATGCTGGTATTGCTGTTATTAGTTCCCTATGGGAGATTCTTTGTTGTGGTATTTTAGTTGAATGGATCTACTAGTAAAGAGGGTGATACAAAAAATTACTGACATTGATATGGAAACTGTAACTAAACCAACATAGATCATCTGTCATGTGGTAGGCCTTGTTCTAGATTCACGTAGTCCAGTATGGTAGCCACTAGTCGTATGAGGTTATTTAAATTTAAAATGATTAAATAAAATTTAAAATTCAGTGACTTGGCGAGGGTCTCCTGGACTTCGAATGAGAGGTAAAATTTTGTTTCTGTAAAAATTTGCTTCCTCAGTTATGTTAGCCACTTTTCAAGTGCTCAATAGCCACGTGTGGCTAATGGCTACCATACCAGACATTGAAGGTATAGAACATTTTTATCATCATTTTCTTAGTGCTATTCTAGATAGGTATATATGTGACCTTATTTAATGGTTATTATGACACTGTAAAATGAATGTTATTCCCATTTTTCTTACAAGGACACTAAGGCTGGTTAATAGAGAGGTTAAGTATTTCTCTCCTGTGTCCAAGTATACCAAAAACATACATAGCCTGTGAAAGGCTGAGGTAAGAGCCTAACTTCAAATACTATACTCCTTTATACTTTCTTTTATATTATATTACTTACCGGACTAGTATACAAGTAAGTTTGCATTTATTTGGGGAAACGTGAAATGTTCAGTTCTATTAAAATGCCAAACTCTCCACATAGTATTACATAGATAAGGTATAAATATGTACCCATTGTAGGTGTTTAAGAAATTTGCCAAATAAATGTCATCCATTTAGTCCACATATACCACTGAAAATGTTATTGTGTGTGAATACACTGGAAGGGACTTTTAGTACTGTGTCCTTAATGAATGGACATTACCTCTCCATGTAATAATTCAAGGTGTGGGATCATCAGGAAGAGATAGAAAAGACACGGATTGGTGGTGGGCATCAAGAGCCTCCAGTTCAGCTTTTATGTGAGTGCATGTGTGCATTGAAGTTGGTCTGCTCCTGGCTAGAGTCCAAAGGGCAGGGAAAGGGGCTTATTAGGCGTTTGACTCCCAAATCGGAATATTGATGAAAATTTTTTGAGCACAGGTTTTAAAGGCACATATACCAGAGTTCCAGTCACTTCTCTGATGTGCACAGTTTGTGTGATCTTGAATAATTATGTTTGCTGAGCATCACTTTTTTCGTCTGTTAAGAAGGAAGGAGTGATCAGCTGTGGCAAATTATGAGAACTGATTATTAATCATGGGTTTAATAAAGTGTATTTGGAATGAGTGAATGATACATCCTTGGAAAATAGCAGGTATTTAATAAGTGACTCCCTCATTTAAAAACTCCTATTTGGATTTTTAACAGGATTATTTTGAGAATTTTGTGGTGGCTACAAGTACAGTTCACATGAGGCTTGTTTAGATTGTCCTCATGATTCAATTAACAGGCTCTAAGGTGGGGGGGTGGTAAGCAGTGAGGGTATTTCTTGCTCCATGTGAATTAGGTGGCCCACTTGGTGTAGCCCATCTGAATGTCCTCAGATTTTCTGTTACCATCTGCCAAGATTTCTGCTTTTCATATGTGGAGACAGATATGAACCAGTGAAATCTGATATCCTTGGGGAATGTCAAGTTTGTGGCAAGGCTTACAGCCGCAATTTGCAACCTTTCTCATCTCATGGCACACATAAACTAATTACTAAAATTCTGCGGCACACCAAAAAGTAAATTTTTTGCCGATCTGACAAAAAATAGGTACAATTTTGATTCATACTGGACAGCTGTTGTTGTGTTGACTTGTCATTTTTGTATTTGACTACTAAGGGAAAAGAAGGTATTGCATGTTTTCAATAGTCCTAAATAATCAGGTATTGCACGCTGGAAACATTCTGGCAGCACGCCAGTGTGCTTCCTGGGGCGCGCAGGCTGAAAATCGCTGGTGAGAGCAGAATGCTGGCCTCCGCCGTGTGTGGTCCCCAGGGCTTCACTGGCCTGAGTATTTTCATAGTGCCTTTTCTGAAGCGCTTGGTGAGCCTTTCATAATTTGTCTTTTTATAGGGTTATACTTGCAGATGCTTAGCAAATAAGCAAAAGAAGTAATAAGTTGGGAAAATATATCCAACCTGGTATGGTGGTTTTCAAACTTTATACCATGAAGCTGCCTCAGGAAGCTCATCGAGGAGGCCAGTGTGGCAAAACTTTAGCTCCGCTTCATATAGATCAGCTCAACTTTTATTATTTTATATTGGGGTTCTGTTTATAATTTTACCTGAAAAAGTGGCTTTACCGTCCCCTTCCCGCTAAAGGTTGAAAACTAGCGGCACGGCTGAAAGAGCCCTGCCGTAGGTTAGCACCAGCTCTCCTGCAAGCTAGTGGAGACCTGTGGGAGAAAGAAAGAATTCGATTGGATAATTTTTTTTCTACCCCTTCCCCCAAACAGTATGATTTCAAGACCTGCTGTCAAGACCATAATGGGACGTGAATTTATTTTTTTAGTGAAAAAGAAAGAATATGTAGGGAAGAATTTTAAGTATGTCATTTCCAGAAGTGACCATGACTTATCCAGAACTCCAGCCTGAATTTGAGTGTGTTTGGTTCAGTTAATAGGCGTGCGTAGTGTGCTCCTGTCCTAGAAGAATCCTGTTGCTTTGAACCTTCCATTCTGACCACTAATTATTGTCCCCTTGCCTTTGGTGGCTGGCACAAAGACATCATCTGTTTATATCGGTATTAGTGAGGTCATGTGACTTCATGAACAGATGGCCCAGGTGAAACCTTGGCTTGGCTGGTCTTGTCCCCTAAGCATGGCCAACCGTTTGTTACATGTGATTAAATACCACTAACAAGAGTAATTTCACATGCTGTTTGGCAAATGCAGTTAGCAGGATGTGACATGACACAGCACTGCCTCCTTCCTCCATGCGCCATCTCCCTTGAGGCCTTATCTCCCCTGCGCGCCCCTGTCTCCCCGTGCCCGGGCTTGCCTTCCTGCTCACCTGCTCCAGATGGGCGGCACAGTGGGAGGACACTGGCAAAGGCAGATGTGTTTGTTTTCCGGAGACGAAAATGTTGTGCTGTCGCAGATGGCAGTGCCTTGGAGCAAATGGCAGCCCTTGACACTGCCGCCACACAGCCTGGGCATCTCGACAGACAGAGCTGGCTTTTTGGTGATGGGGAAATTGAAAAAAGAAAATCAAGATGTTCATCATAAACTCATGGAATTTAGTATAAGCAGCAGTTTTTTTAGTCCTGGAGAGCAGTTTTCTTTCCTACCAGACCACACTTAGCTCGCTCGTCAGCTGACTGGATTTTCACAGTGGGCCAGAAGTTACATGTCTGATCATTTTTTGTCTCCTGGCCCTAATAGGACATAAAGTAAAAACTGAAAACATATGGCTGCATTTAGATGGATATTGAATGGTATTGCAAAACACATGTGCATCCCCCAGGTCACATCTTACAGGAGTCTCTTAGGAGTGGAGGTGGGTCATGTCTGCCCCATTGGAGGTACTGTTTTATTTTTAGTGGTAGTTTTGATTATCCAAAAGCCCAGGGACAGGTGTGCCTTGAAATTGAGGTGCTTAAGGCAAAATTTAAAATTTAACTTAATTTTAATTAAGTTAAAATGACTATATTTTGTGCTTATAGTGTTTGGGGGGGTTGTTTTGTTTTTGTTTTACCAAGAAGAATAAGAATTCTGACAGCTGCCCTTTTGAACAGTTTGCTTGTACTGTCATTAGGGCTTGACTAAGTCCACTAGGAAAACAAAGACTTGGATGTTGAATCATTATACTTACTAGTTGCCTAAGGAAAAAATGGCTTAAGAAGATTCTTTGCTGAAAGTTACTGGCTTTATTAGGAAACCTTTTATTTCCTTCTTTTTAAAAAATATGTGCTGTTTTTCCCAGCCCTAGTGCTGATAGAGTTAGGAGTTTGCAGGTGTAAAGTTCTCCCTCCTCCCCTTCCCCATCTCTCTCCAGGGGGTTGTATGTGAGAAGGTGTTGCTTTCTCACTCAGAGAGCATATATGTGCTACCCTGTTGGATGCCTGCTGTGAGCAGAGAGAACCCCTGTTCTGGTTGAATGGAATGAGGCTATTGGGTGGCTGGGATTATGCAACCCATAATGCCAAGTTTTCACTTCAAGCATCTTTCTTACCCATAATGGAGGTGGAACAATATAGGTAATTGGTCTAAATTTGAAACTTACGACTTGAAAATTATGTGGTTTCCTATCAAGGTTTGGTTTTAGCCAGGAGCATCAGAGTACTGTGCGTGCTTAGTAAATACATGCTTGTATTTTCAAAATGTTTATTATTAGAAGTGCCAGTTTAGCCCTGGCTGGTGTAGCTCAGTGGATTGAGTACGGGCCTGTGAAGCAAAGGGTCGCTGGTTCGATTCCCAGTCAGGGCACATGCCTGGGTTGCAGGCCAGGTCCCCAGTAGGGGACACATGAGAGGCAACCACACATTGATGTGTCTCTCCAACTCTTTCTTTTTCCCTTCCCCTCTCTCTAAAAATAAATAAATAAATAAAATTTTTTTTGAAGTGCCAGTTTACCCCAACTTTTAAGATTGCTTTATACCAGTGGCCGTGGCCTGTGTGGGCATGCCCTCACACACACTCACAGATACAAATACACATATGCCCTGGCATCTTGGTGCCTCTTTATCTGCCCTGGAGCCCAGGATCATGCAGGAATATGAATGTAGGGGCTGATCCTAAAAACTGAGATTTTCATAATTCTTTCCTCCCAAAAAAACAGCTATGTAAAATAGAGGACAGTGTGAAGTCTTTGGATGGGGTAGGAGTTGTCTGTTTTGTTTCTTGACCTGGGAAGTATTTACGGGCATATTCACTTTGTTCATTAAGCTGTACAATGCATATTTTATGCATTTTTATATGTGTGTGGTTATTTCACAAAAAAAGTTTAAGAAAATAAAAAGGAAGGGTAAAATGGCAGGAAAGCTCAACATATTTTTTGAATAAGTTAAAAATGGAAAAAATAAGTTCATGGAATAATCTTGGCTATGAAAAAGAAGAAAATCTTACTTTTTGCAACAGTGTGAATAGACCTGGAAATTATTTTGCTAAGTGAAATAAGCCAGTCAGAGAAAGACAAATGCTATATGATTTCACTTACATGTGGAACCTAATCAACAAAATTATTTACAGTAACCAACAAAATAGAATAAGAGCATATATACATAGACTGACAGCTGTCAAAGGGGAGGGGGATTGGGAGGCTGGGTGAAAGAGAGAGACTTGACTTGGGGTGTTGAGTACACAATGCAGTGTGCAGGTGATGTTTTGTTGAGTTGTACACTTGACACCAGTATGGTTTTATTAACCAATGTCACCCCCATATGTTCAATAAAATAAAAAAAATTTAATTTAAGAAAAGAAAGTTAACACTTAAAATAAATTCAGAATTACCATTACTTCTGAGTATAGACAATAGAGCAAATAGAATTAACTAGACTGAAAAGAAAAAGGAAAGGGAAGGGAAATGATAATTTCTGATTCTGCCCTGGCTGGTATAGCTCATTGGATTGAGCGCGGGCCTGCGAAGCCAAGGATCATGGTTCGATTCCCAGTCAGGGCACATACCTGGGTTGCAGGCCAGTTCCCAGCAGGGGACACACAAGAGGCAACCATACATTGATATTTCTCTCCCTAACCCTTCCCCTCTATAAATAAATAAATAAAATCTTTAAAAATAATAATAATAATTTCTGATTCTTTTTAATCTGAAGTAACCCCCCAGAATTTCATATTTCCCTTTCTGATACCTCCTAATATATGCCATTTCCTATAATAACAGAAGTTCCATAGGTGCTGGTACCCATTCATTCAGCAAATCTACAGCCTGCATTTTCCTGAGGGCTGAGAAAGCAGAGGTGCGAAGCTCAGCGTGTGGCTTCACATGGGAAAATAGAGAAGTAGAACAGTCGAGCGCACTGCAGGGTGATCAGTGCTGCAGCAGCCACGCAGATGGAGAGGTGTTGTGCGAACAGAGCCTCCCCTTGAAGGACCAGCGGTCGTGAGGGCGAAGACGAAACAAAAGGGAAAACTGGAAGTGCAGACCAAGGCGAGAGCATGTTAGGTTAGACACAGTGGTTTTCTAGTGATGTTCAGGGCAGGAATAAATAGATCTCTGAGCCTCCTACTCCTAATTTTTTATCTGTTTTAACTGGTGGGCTGCTGGATACAAATTAGGTCTCTACTGATTGAATAACAAATATAAATAAATACCCGTATGTAGTTTTTACTGCATATCTAAAATCCACAATCTAAAGTAGTTTAATTCCAGCTGAGGTTTTTAGGGGAATGGTAAGAGATTGAAACTAGAGAGGTAATCCATGTTATGAAAACTTTAAGGAAAACGCTTTCTGCTAATAGCAGTGGGACTCTGGCAGCTTGCTGGCTAAGAGGGGTTAACATGGTCAGGTGGAATTTGGTCAGACCATTGGCTGCTCTTTGGTGGAGCGTTTGGAGAAAGAAGCAGGGAGACTAGTGAGGAACTTCTGTGTCGGTCGAACAGGTAGAGGTGACTTGTGGTGAACCTAGACTGCTAATGGGAAGCACTGTGCCCTAATAGAAGGGCTCCTAAATAGTGGACTTCCCAGGATTTCCTTTGTACTCTCTATCTAGTTACTGTGGACATCCAAAATACATACAATCGTATATAGTCCTGTTAGTTTTTTCAGCACACTTATTTATTAACTCAGGGAGATGGATCAGCTCTGATGTTCAACATTAATAGATACAGCATGTTTAGGAAGTATAAGTTAATATATGCCTTGTGTACAAAGCATGGCTTCTGCTCTTGTATTGTTGAGAACTGACTGAAAAGTATATGGAGTCTTACATTTTTCCTGGAAACTGCCAGCTCATTTAAAAAAAATTCAAGTAGCCTTGTTGCAGACATGGTGTTGTTGGTTTTACCATTGCACAATCAGCAATTTTATTTTGATGTCATTTGGAGAAAGCAGTATTTTTGATTAGCAAGTAAAATTAATGTAGAAAACAAATACTGTGTTAACTAGTCGGTATAATAAGGCATCTGTGCCATGTTGCATTTCAACTCATTAAATTTCTAAACTTCTAATTACGATAAGATTACAACTTTAATAGGAGAACCGTTCAAACTTGGGGTTAGTCATGACTTTAGAGTAGTAAAATTTACAGATACTTTGGAATTATTGAAGGGGAACTTTAAGATCTAGTTTACTAAAAGTTGAAATATACACAGTTGTTTGTTTATTTTCTTATTTATTTATTTATTTATTTATTTATTTATTCATTCATTCTTGCTCCTAAAATTCCGATTTGGGTGGTATTTATTGGGTGCCCACTACTCGCTAGGCCGTCTCCCAGGAACTTGAACGCAGGGAGCGCTTTTCACTCCTCACAGCTGTCAGGCACGCGGTACCATCCCTTCCATTCGAATGGGGCACTTGAGGTTCCAAGGCCAAGTGACTGTGTCTCAGGTAACACAGATATAAAGCGTGAGAGGCACATTTGACCTCAGGTCTTCATTACTTTTTTCATAAAAACACATGCTTATCTTAGGACTTCATGGCATTTAAAATTATAATTTATTCAAAGAATAATTTAAAGGGTGTTTTAACTTTAAAGTTTGAAATGTTGGATGTCAAGGCAGGAACATTCCTGAGCTTCAGTTCAAAAATCTCAACCATTATAAGAATTTTCGCCAGCACGTTAAACAAAGATACTTGAACATAAGCTAATCATTATGAAAGGCAATTTTTTATGTTATGATTTCTGCGTGCACCAGCATCAGATGGGTGCACCAAATACACTTGCAGAGAATGACCTAAGGCAGAGAAAAGGGAAACCTTGGTTAGTCAGTCTCACTTTCAGAGTTGTGTTCCTTTTATTTCGTTTTGGGCTTCTGAGAATTAAAAGGTTTGCTTCATTTGAGGCACATTTGCTTCCTCTTTTTCTCGATGTAGTGTGAGAATTTATAAACCCAGGCCAGCTTGGCTTTCGGTGCTACAGAAGACAAATGTACCCGAAGTGGCTGGGAGAGAGAGAAGGGAGTCAGTCCGTTTAATTTGACTTCCTTGTTGTGAAGCTCAGTGTGGTATTCCGATTTTGATCTGTTTAAACTCATAGTTTTTTCAGTCACAGGATTAATAGGAAACTGTTTTCACCTTCCAACTCCACAGCTCCTTTTTTTCCCCTCTGAGTGGCAGTGGTAGGTGACAGTTCTGGTCCCAGGCTGTGATCACAGAGGAGAAGTCCGGTTTCTCCTCAGCTCCCCACAGCTGCTCTCTAAAGCTGACAAGTTCCCGGTCTTGGAGATGAGCCTCCCTGTTCCTCTGTCTCCTTTCACTTGTGCCCCTGCTCTCTCTCCAGACCTGCCTCCCACCGCTTTCCCCCTCACATCCTCCCCTTCCTAATGAACCACTCGCAATTCCCGTAAGGTGCTATGGTCCTCTCGTATTTCTGCCTTTGCCCATTCCACCACCGTGCTGCTCATTCTCCTTTGAATGTCCTTCCACACCTCCAAATGGCCAACTCTTAATTGCCCACTGAGACTCAGTTCAGCATTCTTCACGGAAACTTCCTTTGTACTTTCCCACACTCATCCATCCCCTCAGTTTCTTTGCCCTCTCATGGCAGCCTAGGAATGCCTCTGCCACAGTGTGCTGTTGCGGTTGTTTTCTTCACCGCCTTCCACGTGTAAACATACGAGTGTGTGTTTGTGTAAATAAAGCCTTCTAATTAGCCAGCTCTTCATTCATTCTCATGATTTCGGCTGTATACTCTTTTCTTTTTCCAGCTGCCTCTGGACAGCTCAACTTAAGCTCATTGGGTCCAAATTGAGTTTTTTACATTTGCTCTGCCACCATTTCCCCTTACTGAGGTTCCTTTTAACAGCCCTGTCTCTCTCCTCCTCTGGTCTAGTAGTTATTAATTCCTATCAGTTCTGCCTCCTACATACATTTGGTATTCCGTATCTTCCCCTCTAGCTCTACTGCCTCTGCAATGCTCTAAGACTTGAAAAAACCTTGGATTGGCAGGAGAGTGGGGTTAGTTTTCACTGGCTCCTCCATGGATTATATACTGAAGTTTCTATTCTGTTCTGTTCTATTCTATTCCCCAGCTGAGGACATGTTTATTGATTTTAGAGAGAGGGGAAAGAAGGGAGAAGGAGAGAAACATTGATCTGTTGCCTCTCACACGCACCCTGACAGGGACTGAACCTGCAGCCCAGGCATGTGCCCTGACCAGGAATCAAACCCATGACCTTTCAGTTTATAGGACGATGCTCCAACGAATTGAGCCACCCTGGCCAGGGCTGAAGTTCTTATTCTTTAGGAAGCTAGTGACGGTAACTGTCCCAGTTCATGTCATTCCACTTCCTCCCTGCTCACTGCCGAAATCACCTCATTCACCAGGTATATGCCTGTCCCACACTCACCACTGCCCAGACACTCCATGTCCCGCTGTTTATCTGCCTGCACGTGTGCTCTTTCCTCGTCTGGGATCCGTTGTACCCCTGTCTGCCTTGGGAGCTCCTTCCAGATTCAGGCTTCCATCTTTATCACCTGCACGGTGCTTCTTACAGAGTAAATGCCAAGTAACATGTATTGAATCTATAATATATTCACATTCCAAATGCAAAGTGAACTTGGCTGGGGCATCTATCCATTTCATAATTATCCTGTGTCGTCTCAGGGAACTCCCATAGGACATGATTCAAGCCTTTTATAAACTGTGTACATTTATAGTTAAAGCATAGTCATCAATGCTATTAGAAAAAGATGGATGGATTTCCTTTAAAAAGACTGTATCAAAGAGGATCAAAGTCAAGATACAAATAATTCTACATTGCTTAGAATTAGAGATAGGTAGGTCTTCCCAGCCCCATCTGCATCCATAGAACTGTAATCTTGTTCAGCTGGAAAAGGTACTTACTAGATCATGAAGACAGTTGGAAGTTGCTGAAATCTTTGTGATTTTTTTCTTTTGTAAAAGTGAACATTGTAAGTTATACCACCAAACCCACCTAAAGCAAATAGCTAGTAAATCCTGTTGGTTATTGGAAACAACCTCTTGATTCAGAGTTCTGAGCACCAGTGTAAGAAAAGAATAATTTCATTTGTTAATGAAGTTGAAAATTTGAGTATTGGCAAAGCAGTTAAGTGTTGGTATCTATTTGTTATGTGTCTTTATTGAGTACCTACTATATGTCTTCCATAGTTTTAGACCCTTCAGAGGAGTCATAATGGTCTGGTGTTAAACCTGCTCTTTTAATGATCTCACCTTTAACAGGAACCTAAGCAACAAAACAAACAAGCAAGCAAAATATAACCAAAGACATTGAAATAGAAAACAGGATGACAGTAACCAGAGGGGAGAGGGGAGGGAATTTCAGGGGAAAAAGGGAAGGGATTACAGGAACAAGTATAAAGGACACATGGACAAAAACTAAGGGGAGTGGAAATGGGAGGGTGGTGGGGAGCACTGGGTGGGGGGACCGGGACGGGAGTAAAAGACAGAAAACTGTACTTGAATAACAATTAAAAAATACCAATTAAAAAAAAACCCGGCTCTTTTAAAACATTGGTTGTATGAAGTATACATGAACGAGAGAACAATAGATGCTAGTATGCAAAACAGTACATTTTGAAATATTTGAGTGTGAAACTGACATTTACATATTGAATCATATTTTCACACTAATTTCCATTTTGTGGAGGCAGCATGATTTCCTAGAAAAGCACACAAGACTTGGACTCAAGAAGCCTGAATTCTGGTCCCGACTCAAACACTAATTAGCTGTGTCATTGAGGGCAAGTCACTGTCTCCTCTTTGAGCCGAGTCCCCACATTTGTGAAAGAGATGTTGGATGAACTAATTGAGCTTTTAGATCCCTTCTAACTCTATAACTGCATTTTTGTGAAATACTCTCAGTGGCAAAGGTAGAATTTTATTTAGGTAGCTTTAACAATTGGTCACACTAAAAGAAATAGCAGACACTTCCCGGTTTTTGTTTAAGGTGTTTAGAAGTTTATATTAAAACATTCTCATCACTAGACAAACCTCTCTATCCCATTGATGGTCTGCATCGACTTCTATATTACTGACCCTCCAGGAATGGAAGTATGCTTCACACACCGCTTAACGTGCCAAGGGGCAGCACATTGCAGAAGACTGCACCGTTCTCCAAGGCACCTCTCGTAGCCATGTCTTCCTATTCAATTAGAGGTGGCAAAGGCTGGCCAGGCTCCAAAGGAAGACTGTCAATTCCTCTCTTTTTCTGTGTCCACGCTCGGCAGGATGCTTCCTCACGCCCACCTCTCTCCCCCTTGCCGTGACTTTGGCTTCCGCCAGATGTCACACTGCTGCTTGTCACCGCCCAGGCTCTCATCACTGATTTTGTTGTTTCAGTGTATTTATCACAACTGTTTTCTTTAGCTGTAAAATTTATGGAATTTCACACTCTTAATTACTACCGTGTTTCCTTTTCATGAGAGAGGAAATATACAAGGAGTTGTATGCACAAGAGATGGAGGCAGGGAAATGTTCCACCTAACTTAAGGAAAGTTTGCATGTTTGTTTCATGTACACTTTCCATTCCTGAATGTACAAGGGAATCGATCAGTTCCGCAGAACTCAGAGGTACATGGGAGGTCTATTTCAATCCCAGGGAGAAGTACCTAAAAGATGTACTTGCCCTGGCCAGGTGGCCCAGTTGGTTGAAACGTCATCCTGTACACCAAAAGGTTGGTTGTGGGTTTGATTCCTGATAGGGACACATACCTAGCTTGCAGGTTCCATCCGCAGTTAGGGTGCATCCCAGGCTGTGGGGGAGGCGACTGATGGATGTTTCTTACAGTGGTGTTTATTTCTCTCTCTCTCTCCCCCTCCCCCTCATCAATAAACATACCTTGGGTGAAGATTTAAAAAAAAAAAGATGTGCTTATTGGGTAATTTCCTCAGCTTAAATCATATGCCTTTTAGCATTCAAAAAAGGTGGATAATTTTATTGGCTCTCTGTGGAACATCTTTATAATATGTTTATTGATTTGAGAGAAATATATCAGTGTGAGAGAGAAGCATTGATTCTGTATTATTAGTATGTATCAGGCATTACATCAGACACTTTACATTTATTTGTTTAAACTTTGCCACCACCCTATAATGATGTACACTGTTTTGTTTGTTTTTACGGATTATTGAATGAATTTTATTAACAGTTATCTATTCAGATTTTCTGTTTTCTTATGATTTAGTCTTGGAAGATTGTATGTTTCTAGGAATTTATCCATTTCCTCCAGGTTATCCAAGTTGTTGGCATACAATTATTTTATTTTATTTTCCAATTCCAGTCAACATTCAATATTTTGTATTAGTTTCAGGTGTGCTGTATAGTGGTTAGACAATCATATACTTAACAAAATGTTCCTCCCCGCTCTCTGATATTTCCGGAACCCACCTGGCACCATACATAGTTATTGCAATATTATTGACTATATTTCCTATGCTGTACTTTACATCCCATGACTGTTTTGTAACTACCAGTTTGTACTTCTTAACCCCTTCACCTTTTCCACATGTCCTCCCAACCTTTCCTTCTGGTAACCATGTGATGTACCCTGTGTTTAGCCTATTGTATCGATGGGGAAATCTCAAAATGACTTAAAGCTTGCCACTTCAAAAATAAGTGTATGTCATATTTTTTAAGGGAGGAAAAGGTACCACATTTGTCTAGGTTTTTTTATTTCCCACTTATAAAAAAGAAAGGCAAAATTTTGGTGGTACCTTATTTTAGAAGCTAAAATTCATTTTAAATTCCCAGGATGGTTCATTTAAATTTTTTTCTTAGTGTATTAGCTAGAAAGAACTTCAAGCACGTTGGTGTTTTTACTGCAAACTGTTGTATTGGACAGAGAGTGCCTCAGCTGAATATTTGGATTCATTTACTGGTCATTTGGATGTTTAGGTTAGTACACAATTTTGTATAATATTTAGCCCTGGCCTTTGCTGTGGCAGATGCTTAAACACATAAGATACATAGAAGATAGAGATTCTCCCTGTGGAGACCTCATAACTTTATCACCTGGATTTGCTATTTAAATAATTAGAATAGTGGAGACAGGCAAAGACTGAATTATATCATCACAGTATAAGGATTACTTTGTAAAAGGGGATTCTGGCAATTCATTCATGATTGATTAGTGTTCCCATTTCCTCTGAATCATTGGCCAACTCTCACATAAGACTGATCATGGGGAAGAAGGAGTCTAGTGAAAAATTAGAAA
>PVKM010039787.1:0-13652 GCA_004027735.1 Carollia perspicillata | reverse complement strand
GGCTGCACGTGGAAAAAGCCAGCCTTCTGGACTCCGCAGGTCAGCCCACCTTGACCAGGCCAGACCGGTCCATCTGCGCCGCGTGCGCCCTTGGCCTTCACCCAGTGTCAGCACCTGCCACCTGTCTGCAGACATCCAGTAACCGCAGGACACCTTTGTCCCTTGTGTTGGCACAAAGCACCTCCTACCTGTTTCCCAGGCCCTCCCCATTGTACAGATGGGGAAACCGAGGCTACGAGAGTGGACTGACGGCCAGGCCTCACTCAGACGTAGCCACCGGGCTCCCACCAACGCCCGCCTGGCTGCAGTAGATTCGCTGGAAGCTTCCCCGTCTCAGCCCTGGAGGGCAGATCTGGGAAGAGGCTTTCCGGGGGCTTCTGGGAAGTCGCCTGCACCGATTCACTCTGGGGGCCGCTGACCGTCAGACCCGCATCTTGTTCTGCCCCGTCTCGCTCCACGGAGCACGCACTTCCTCCTGCCCCCCCAGTGGAGTGTCCCCTCACCAGTCTGGGGCCCAGCAGTCGGGAAGCCAAGCTGTGGGCGGCGCTGACCCTCCCCGCTGCCCGGTGGCTCTGAGCGCCTGTCCCAGGCTCTAGTGGCTCCAAGGGTTCCTTGGCTTGAAGATGCATGCCGGCCCCCACCCCCACGAGGCCCTCCTTCCCTTTGTGTCTGTACCCACCCTAACCCCAGGGTGACCTCAGCCTGGCACCCTAAACGTGATTACCTCTGCAAAGTCCCGGTTTCCAAATGAGGTCACCACCCCAGGTATGAGGGGTTAGGGTGTGGACACACCTTTCGTGAGCCGGTACGGCCGGTCCCTTCCGAGAACCCGCCGGTCCACCTGCTGCAGGGAGCAGACAGCAGATGCCCTGTGTTCGGGGAAATGAAGCGCCGAAGTCACACACACAGATGATCACGGTTCTGTTGCCAAGGCCTGAGAACGCGGAGGGAGGAGGCATCGAACCGCCCTCGGCTGGGCCAGGCAGGTGCTGTGGGGGGTCCCTCAACACGGGCCAGTCATGCCCTGCCTGCCCCCCTGCTCCCTGGTGCCTGGCCAGCCCCATTCAGGGCTCTCTGTGCGGGGTCACATGTGCCCATGCCCACCTCTGCCCCGGACACCACAGACCCCTGGGGCTGGTGCCCACGGCAGCAGTCCCGCCCAAGGCGACTAACCTGAGCCACCACGGCTTCGACACCGTCCAGCAGCCACAGGCCCTGAAGGCAGCAGGAGGTGAGAGGAACTGTTAACACACAACCGGGCGAGTGTTTCGATGGCTGGTCTTCGGTGCGGGTGCTGGGACGCAGGGGCAGGAGGGGCTGCAGGGGAGGTGAAGGGCCCAAATGCCTGGACAGAAAGCATCCGGGTGCTGCCTGCCTCGTGGCCTTCCCCAGAGACTCTGCCTGTGCTTTGCCACCGGAGGGCCAGCTCAGGACAGAGGAGGACAGTGACCAACGCAAACCCACAGGGAGGAGTCCCGGATGCAGCTGGGAACAGCCTGAAGGTCTGGGGACATCAATCGACAACTTTCACCGGCAGGCAGGGAAGAAATTCCCTTCCTGGGGGCCCAGTGAGGCCAGCAGAATCTGTGAGCTGGGACCCTGCCCAGCACGGCCGTCTCCACCAGGTGGGCACAGGCCCTGGGGCCACGAGACGGCTGGGTGGCCCTCGAGGGCCGAGACTGTCAGTCAGCTGCGGAGAGCAGCGCTCGTGAGCGTGAGCGTCTGCTCAGCGAGCGCGGGGCCAGGACCTGAGCAGCAGCTCCCGAGGGCTGCGGGCCGCACGACACGGCCTGTCACCACAGCGCAGGCCTCTTTGTGACCAGGCGCAAGTGTTTTGTTGGACGGGGCAGCCGTGAGGCCACCGGCCCAGAGCCAGAGCGGACACTTGCGGGAGACGGACAGGAGACCCCCAGCACTCCGTCCGTAACTCCCAAATCCACCCGGTTGGACAGCTGGGGGACAGGCAGGAGGAGACTGAAGGCAAGCCTCCTCCTCAACCCCTGGCTGTGTGGGGGCTCTGCTCCGACTCCCGGGGGGCCGGCTGCCATCGCCTTTCCCGGCCAAGGCCTCGGCGCTCAGGAGCCAGGCCTGGGGCGAGACCGTCCGTCACTGCAGTCCAGCGTTCGTGCGGAGCCTGTGACTGGCCTGCCACGGGCCCCTGCCAGGGCTCGGCCAGGCGTGTGTCACCACGACCCAGCAAGCCGAGACGCAGGCAGATGGCCAGCCCAGTGCCTCGCGGTGTTTGAGGTGCGGCAAACCACGGGGCAGCGTGGCGACTGCCCACGTCCTGAGCCGGCCCGGGGCCCCGAGTCCCCACTGCACCGCTGACGGCCACCCCGATTCTCCTTTTCTGAGTGAACAGGAGCAATTAAAAAACCAAAGTCCACACACCACACCCAACACACAGAGGAGAGGAGACTTGATGTTTTTAAAGATTTTATTTATTTTTAGAGAGAGAGAGGGAGGGAGAAAGAGAGAGAGAGAAACATCCATGTGTGGTTGCCTCCCCCACACCCCCCTCCTGGGGACCCTGCCCGCAACCCAGGCCTGTGCCCTGACTGGGATTCGAACTGGTGATGCTTTGGTTCACAAGCCTGGCCTCAGTCCACAGAGCCACACCAGCCAGGGCCGAGACTTGGTCTCACTTTACTTTTTAGTTCGGAAAACAGAAGCACTCGACTGTGTCACCCAGGTTTCCTGGGACAGCAGGTGACACGCGTCGCTGACCGCCTTTATCTGCAATCACTACTCGCGTGAGGGTGGCTGGGACGGGGAGTCAGCCTGGAACACCCCAGTATTGGTTAGCTGGGCACACGAACTTGAGGGTCAAAATGACCCTCACTGTAACTTCCTTGCCCTTATTTGTGACAAAGTAGCACTTCCCACAAGCACGGGATCTTGAAGGGCTGAGATCCCAGAGGAAAGCGGCACCGCGGTGTCTGGGAACCCACTCAGCCCGTCTGAGGGCCACCGAGCGGCCAGCACGGCCTCGGCTAACAGTCCAGCGCGAGGCCGTTCTCACCACAGGGCAGCACACACGCCACTGGGGTCAAACGGCACCGCGTCCCGTCCCGAGCTGCTCGAACCCTCCACCAGCCCCCGGACCTAAGCAACAGGGTGGAGACAACCTGAGAACCGCCTGGGCCTCTGGGCCTCTGGTCGCTTCTGCAACTCGGAGCCCACCCCTGCCGCCCAGGGTGCCGGGCCACCCAACTCCCAGCTCCCCTCCCGCTGGGATGCCCGTGGTGGGGCCCTGCCTCTAAACACAAAATGAACATTAGCTTTTTTTTTCTTTTTTAAAAGGTTTTATTTTTAGAGAGAGGGGAAAGAGAAGAAAGGAGAAAAACATCAACTGGTTGCCTCTCACACGCCCCCTACTGGGGACCTGGCCCACAACCCAGGCCTGTGCCCTAACTGGGAATCAAACTGGTGACCCTTTGGTTCGCAGGCAGGTGCTTAATAATCCACTGAGCCACACCAGCCAGGGCTGTCACCCTTCACACAAAGTGTCCCAGAGCCCATTACGGCAGCATGTCTGTGGCCTCAGATCTGAGGGCTCCGGTGGGCATGGCATAGGAACTTCGGTCACGCTGCCCTGTCCTGCCCCTGGACGGGGCCCTGCCCTGGACCGGGCCCCGCCCCAGGCCCACGCCTGAAGGAAGGAGGCCGCTTTCCCACTACAAGGGCCCGGTGCTCGGTTTCTGAGGAGCTCTAGCTTCCCACAGCCGCCTGTCCACCCCCTACCGCCCTTGCCCAGAGCTCATCGGAGTGAGTCTCTGTCCCGTGTGACCTGCAGAGGCCCCTGCAGGAGCCCCGGGTCAGAGCAGGGAGGTCAGGCAGGAAGCTGCCGGGAAGGGAAGGGCTGGGCTGCGGCTGGCAGAGCCTCCCGCCCTGGTCGTGCATCCCACGCTGAGCCCACTGGCACAAGGGTCCAGGGAGTGAGCACTCTGGGTGCCCGCCGACAGCCTGGGCCACAGGGTCCCCTCGCCCCCGAGTGTGTCGGCACACCCCCACACTGGCAAAGGCCCCCGTTCACACGCACGGCGTGGGTGTGCCGCCGTCCCAGGGGTCACGGGCACACGGCACTCTGCACGTCCTCCCGCTGCCTGGCAGGTAGTGGCGTGTGCCACCTAACACACCTGTGCTGGTCGGAAGCAGTGCAGCGATGTGTACGCGCACCCCCCACCAACTCTGGAGCTCACTTCCCCGGAAACAGACGTCCTTCCGAGTGACAGTGCACTTGGCTTGGCCGTGATGAGGGAAGTCACCGTCAGGACCTCTTGAGAATCCACGGGCAAAACGAGTGAGAGGCGACACCACCGGAAGCGGCTGTCCGTCCCGGTGTCACCTTGCCCAGGGAGAGGACCACCTTCGGACGACCTTGACAGCGGTCGGTGAATTGGAGGGTCTAAGAGGAGGGCTAAGTCTGAGAAACCACTCCTGCCTCCCAGCCCACAGGGACCTTCCCCCTGCCGATGCCACCGCCCCTCACCGCTGGGGAGACACGGTGTCGGTCACACACGGCGGTGACAGGCCGAGGACCCACGGTGAGCGGCAGCGGCGGGAGGACACGCTGTTACTTCCGTGGAGCCGAGTTCCACACTGCCTGGCGCAGCGACCCCCCTCTCCGGTGAACAGACCAGGGCGCGCGTGCCCCCGGGCGCTGGGCCAACGAGCTTCCCACGCCACCTGCGTCCTGGCACCGCCCTTACGGAGCACCCGGGGGTGACCTGCTCCCTCCGGTTCCGCCATTTGTCCCTGGGAATCATCTTCGGTGGCCGAACTTCACAAGCCACAGGAAACACCTGGTCTTTCTACTCCACTGCCTCGTTTTGGAATAAAAGCTGTCTGCCATGTGGCTCTTGGTTAATCCCACACACCTACCAAGAACACGCTTGCTGATGTGGCCCAGCTGCCAAGGCAGGTGTCCCCTCCTGCGGGCCGCGGCCCCCAGGCTGCACGGCTCCCAGACACAGCACAAGCCAGCCCATCAGCCTGTCCCCAGAGCCGGCGCACGCGGCGTGGCGCGGTGGCCCGAGCCTCCCTGCAGCCCACGCAGCGGAGCCCTCGAGGGCGGCCGCCCGCCACCTGCTCTGGGACCCAGCGGCTGCACCTGCGCGGCGGGGCAGCTACACTTCCGGGGCGTGGGCCCTGTCACTGGTCACAGAGGGCCGGTGGCTCTGAAGCAGCTTCCCAATCACTGTTGTTTAAGGAATCGAGCTTTTCAGGTGACATTTTATTAATGTTTTCATATTCCTCTACTTCAAATCGGTATCACATCCCCTCTGTGGCCAAGAACCGACTGGGAGTCCAGGCAGGACCAGCCCGGTGGCCCCGGGCAACCAGGCCCCGCTCCCCCCCAGCGCACCCTGCGGTGGCCCTGCGGTGGCCCTGCGGTGGCCCTGCGGTGGCGTGAGCCCAGGGCCCCAGGAAGAAGGGGTGGGACTCGGGTCCCATCTCAGCTTCTCGGGGAGGCCTGGAGTGGGGCGGGCGGGCTCCTATCTGCGGGCCGTCTTCTGCCCCAGGCTCAGCCTGTTCCAAATCCGCTCCAGCGCCACTCTGCCCATGAAGAAGGTGATGGCGAGGTTGCGCCTGTACCAGGCCCTGCGGAGGAACGGGACGGCACAGTGACCCACTGGACGCACCGCCGGCAACGGGGCGCTGCCACCCAGCGCCCCCCGTTTCCGCCCTCAGGAAGCCACCCCTTGCACCGGAACGTCACTGGGCTCACGAGGCCCCGCCCAGGGGTGCCCGGAGCCACCCAGACCCCGCCAGCTCTACCATCACCGCTGGTCTTTGCTGAGAGGCCCCAGAAGCCCGGGGGCCAGTGGCATCCTTGGAGAGACTCGGTTGCTGAGGTGGGGCTGGGGGGACCGGGCTGCTCTGGCACCCCACCCCCGTGAGCAGCACGTGCCAGAAGCAACCCATCGTGAGGCGCTCGGGTACCCCGAGTGCCAGCGCCTTACGGCACCGCGGCCTCCTTCCCCAGGTGACCTGAGCTCCTGTGTCGATCGTCTCGGCAGAGCCCCCTCCACGGCGTCTCCTTCCGGTGCTGGGCCGGAGCGCCCGCTCTCAGGCTGCTCCGCTGCCGGGAGCCCACGCCCCGCTCTCGGCGCTTGGCCCCCAAAGCTGGGCGGCCCAGTGCGCTAAGGCGTGGCCATGGAGCTCCCGGAACCGACCAGGTGCAGAAGGGCAGCAGCCAGAGGCGGAAAGGCCCGCCGTCTGCAGCCGTGGCTCAGTCGGGTGGGAGGCCCTCCGCGCGGGAACCGCCTCCCCTTCCTGTCACTGACGCTGCAGACGGAACTCGGTGCCCTGCACGAAGGGCGAGGCAGCCAGGAGCCCTGGCCTGTGAACCGAGAGGTCGCTGGTTCGATTCCCGGTCGGGGCGCAGCCTGGGCTGCGGGCCAGGTCCCCCATTGGAGGTGAGCAAGAGACAAGTAGCCGCGTGTGACTCGCACATCGATGGTTCTCTCCCTTTTCCTCTCTCCAAAAGTCAATAAATGAAAGCTTTGGAGGGAGCGGGGGAGAGAAAGTCCTCCAGGAAAGACAGACAAAAACAGCGCCCGCTGACTGCAGTCCTTCTGTTGGGGCGGGGGAGAAGCGATGCTGCTGCACCCACACGGGGGACTTCACGGGATGGGGTGCAGGGGGTGGAGACGCAGCGGCTCCTGTGTCCACAGGGGGGCAGCACGGGGGCTCCAGGGCCGTGTACCGCAGCTGAGCCTGGTCCTGTCCCAAGTGCCCCCGGAGAGGACGGGCGGTCCAGAGAGACCCAGGCGGGACAGGACCGGGTCCCCGCTGAGCAGCTCAGAGTCACAGGAGAGGGCACCAGCACCCGTCCCCCTGGGGGGCTCACCCGGCATGCACCACTGAGCTCTCGACCCCACCCTGCCACTGCCACTGTCCGAAGCCAACCTCCCGCATCGAGCCCATGTCACCTGGAAGTGCGCACGCGGGGTACGTCCCAACTTCTCTAGAGACATGGCCACAGCGCCGGCAGGGCGCCCGACCCAGTCCGCAACGGGCAACGGACGGGCCGCCTGGGACCCCGCCCGCCCCGCTCCCTCCACAGGCCGTCTGCGGGCGGCAGGGCGCAGACCTGGTCTGCACGTCCTCGCAGGGGGACTCTCTCCCCACAATTCCAGGTCCTTGCTGGAACTGGATCCTCCGTCGTGCAGAATTCCCCCGCCTTGGGGGTGCAGCCTCAGGCTGTCGCCTCAGCACGGTCTTCTGTGAACCCCTCGCCCCCCCAACACGTCCTGTCACTGTCTTCCTGAGAACTGGTGTCGGGAGACCGGGAGGCTGACCCGGTCCCGGCCCTGGGTCTCTGTACCAACACCCCCGCGGTGCCCGGCCCTCCGCCTGCACCTCAGAGACACGGCCTAGAGACGCCCTGGGTGCAGGGCAAGTGGCCTGCCCACCCGCTCCGAGGTCCCCGTCAGCTCCCCTGCCCAGGCTTCCCAGCAGCCACGAGGGTGGACCAGTGCCCAGGCCCATTTCTTCTGTAGGGACAGTGGCTTTCCGGGCCCTGCACTCCTGCTCCAGCTGCCACCTCTTCCAGAGGAGTGCCCCTCGCTGGGCACAGGACCCCTGGACGGGCAGGTGCTCCCTGGGTCCCCTCCTCCCTTTGTCAATCTTCAGAAGAGAGAGCTGACTGCCTCGTGGTCCCCGCAGGTGCCCCCACGCCTGGTGGTGTCATCCTGGCCGCAGAGGTGTCTCTGTTTCATGTATTTTTCACCCACTGAGGACAGTTTCTTTGGCAGCATCTCTGGCCTGAGGGAGCCCCTCCTGTCAGCCCCATGTGGGGCCACGTGGCCACGGGGCCTCCTCACTCTCAGGCCCGAGGGGTCCGGGCTCCTCCAGGGCTGCCCCTCCCCCGAGCCAGCCCCACTTGGAGGGGAGTCCGGGCACCACAGGGCGGCTGGCAAGCCGCTTGCTGGTCCCCCTCCTCTGGCAGCGCACACCTGCGCTCACGGCGACGTCCACCTTCAGCACGAGCGGCATCAAATTCAGGTTAAAAACCCCACCCAGTACAGACGCAGCACGGCAATCTTTAGGAGAAAGAAAACACCTACCTGTTATAATACATGTGCTTCCGAAAATTCTTACTTAAAAACTCCTTGTAAAAGTCAGCCATTTCTTCGGCATTCAATGTCACTTTTTGTCCTGAAAGTAAATGTCAACTTCAGCGTTAATACTTACGGGAAAGGAAACCACACACAACTATCAATCTAGCAAACAGGTGTGGCCCCAGCTGGTGTGGCTCAGTGGACTGAGCACTGGCCTGCGAACCAAAGGGTCGCCAGTTCGATTCCCAGTCAGGGCACAAACCTGGGTTGTGGGCCAGGGCCTCAGTTGGGGGCCACGTGAGAGGCAACCACACACCGATGTTTCTCTCCCTCTCTTTCTCCTTCCTTTTCCCTCTCTCTAAAAATGAATAAAATCTTTAAAAAAATTTTTTAAATAAGAGCTTACAAGGTTGCAGGACACCAGACCAACACACAAATACCAACTCTGTCTCTTTGATTTTTTAAAAAATAGTTTATTTATTTATTTTTAGAGAGAGGGGAAAGGAGGGAGAAAGAGGGAGAGAAACATCAATGTGTGGTTGCCTCCCATGCGCCCCCCACTGGGGACCCGGCGAACAACCCAGGCATGTGCCCTGACTGGGAATCAAACCGGCAACCCTTTGGTTCACAGGCCTGTGCTCAATCCACTGAGCTACACCAGCCAGGACTGTTTCTTTGTTTTTAAAGACTTTATTTATTTTCCATAAGTGACCTCGTGGGTCACTCGGGAAGGAAAACGGATACACAGGTGAAGGGCCCGGCACAGTGGAGGCTGTGCCGGGCCCCACACCCCGACTCCAGGGGCCGAGCCAGCGACGGAGCCCAGCATGGGGTCACTCCGTGCCCCTGCCCTTCTCTCTAGAGGGGCCTGGACGAGGCTGGGGAAGGGCCAGTGCCTTGGCCCAGGGACAGACTTGGCTTCTGGGGTCCACGGTTTCTGACTTCTCATCAGAAAGTTTGCTGGGGAGGTCAGAAGTGACCCAGGGTCACCAGAGGAAGCAGGAGGCGGGCAGACAGCTGTCGCAGGGGGCGGCACCCGGACTGGCCCCTGGGCCCCCTCCCGTTCTCACTGCCGCGTGTGGTCACTCGCCCAAGAAACTGACCAAGGGGACTGACCTGACTCGGCTCTCAGTCCCAGGCCTTTAGCTCTTAGTCTCGAGTGAACAAACTCTTCTTTTTCCTGAAAGAAGACAACAGCAGAATGCCCGCCTGTCTCCCTGGCCAGGACGCAGCGCTGCGGGGAGGCCGGGCGCTGGTTTCCAGGGAAAGGGCCTCGCAAAGCCCCTTGTCCTCCCTCTGACCGTGGTCACACGTTTCCTGCTTGAGACAGGACTTGAAAACGAGCTATCAGTTCTGGGAGGCACTGTCTGCCTACGGCCCACAGGACGAGACGTGCCCACCCCGCCCCACGCAGCCCGCCCAAGCGGACGAGCCCGGAACCCGGATGCTCTCCTGTGGGACGCGAGCAGCTGCACTTGTTCCCCGCGCGCTGTGTTCACGGGTGGGCTGCTGGGAGGCCTGGGCGAGCACCACGAAGCCCGTGTCCCCGGGGACCTCAACGCCGCTGTTCTGGTTCTGGCTCTGCTGCCCCTCCCCCTCCTCCAGAGTCTCGGGGTTTGTGACCCCAGGGCTGATCGGTACATTCCAGGTACAGCTACGTGCTGATTTAAAAGGTACACGCAGCCCTGGCTGGTGGGGCTCAGTGGACTGAGCGCCGGCCTGCCACCCAGAGAGGCGCAGGTTCGGTTCCCAGTCAGGGCACAGGCCTGGGTTGCAGAGGGGCACATGAGAGGCAACCACACACTGATGTTTCTCTTCTTCCCTTTCTCCCTCCCCCCCTGCCTAAAAATAAATAAATACGATCTTCAAAAAAGGAAACCTCAGCCTTGACAAAAGTAGTACGAAGTCCCCCACACACGCACACACGCACGGGCGTGTGAGGGAGGGCAGGCTGCGGCAGGGCATCGGCAGGTTCTCGGAAACCAGGCCCACGTGAGCAAACCAGGTTTGCGGGGCCGCCTGACTTGAACGAGCTCCAGTGCCCAGAGCGGGGCGCCGCGGGCTTTCCAAGAACCTGCGGAAACGGACAGGCGGGCAAACACCAAAGACTCAGCGCCCCCAAGTGGCCGCCTGCGTCACTGCTCGTCCCGACGGGACCCGGACCCTCACCTTGAGAAAGGTCCCGTTCTGGTTCGCCCAGAACCGCTGGTTCCACTCCTGGGTTTCTTGTCTTAATTCCCTGAGCTTCTGTTCCGCTGCCGACTCGTCTTCGGGGACGTAGAAGTGGACGGGCCGCAGGTTGGAAAGCTTGTCCGGTGGGCCAATCCAGTCCCGGCGAGACTGGCTGGGCGGGCGGAACCTGGAGGCCTGCAAGGACACGCTGGGTCGGCGGGCAGCTGGGGCGGCCCCGGCGTGGGGAACGCACCGTCCAGGCTCACAGGGGTCCTCGGCGGCGTCCTCGCCCTGCAGGACTGTCTGTGACGAACATGCACGTTCCCGCCATGGCAAACAGATTCGACGCGCGTGCGGGAGCCTCAGCCGGGGCCTCGCAGGGCACGCAAAGGTCTCCCCTCGGCCCACCCCAGACCTGAGTGCGAGACCTGATCTCTGGGAGCCGCAGAGGAAGAGGAAGATGCACGACCTGGGGCGAGGCCCCGATTTCCTCAACACCAAACACATGGTGCAGCCAGCGAGGACAAGCCACAGGCCGGGAGCAAACACACGCAGACCTGTGCACGCAGGAGCTCTTGTTTCCAGGACACGGAACATCCCCTCAAAACTCAGTAAGAAAACAGACAACCCAGTCAGAAAGGGCAGGGAGTCCTCAGAGGGCTGGCTGGGCGGTCCCCAGGACCCTGCTCCTGCCTGCGGTCCCAGCGTGAACCTCACACCCGGGGAGTGCGTGGAGAGCCAGGAGACGTGGCCCCCGGCCACCAAAACCGTGTGCAACAGCAAGAAGGCAGGGTGGGGGGGAGCCTCAGGGTCTGCCTCCTCCCTCCAGACTGGAAGAGTTGCAGAGGTGGCATCACCTCCAGCCAGGCAGAGCTGACCATCAAGCTGCCAGGTGAACACACGTTTGAGTTCCCCAACCGCCTCAGCCTGGGGGCCATCAATTACACGGAAGCAGAAGGTGACTTCAAGGTCAAGTGTGTGAGCTCTGAATGAAGCCAGCCAACAACTCATAACCCCCAACAAAGGCAGCTGCCTCTGAACGAGCAAAAAAGAAAGAGGCAAACTATCATAATAAAATCCTGCAGATATGTAAACAACACATAAGCATATAAAAACATGCCTAACATCATCAGTCACTATGGAAACGCAGTTCAAAACCTCAGTGACAAACCACTAAACTCCTACTGCTGTGACCAAAATAACCACAACACAACAAGCTCACACCACCGAGCCCTGTGCGGGACGTAGGCAACCGCACTCCCACACGAGGCCCAGGGAGTGCACTTCAGGCCCGAGGCTGGCCGTCCACCGTCAAACCCCACCCCACCCCACCCCCCGGTTGTTACCCAAGGTAAATGTTCTCCCAGAAGCCTGTATGTGAGTGTCTCCAGTGGCTTTCTGCAGAACCGCCCGAACCTGGGAGCAGCCCGAACATCCCTCCTCCGGCAAGTGACGTGTGCGAATGAGCACGCCGCTCAGCCACGGAGAGCCTCGTGCGGCCCAGGGAGGCAGGCGCGCCGGACCAGGCAGGCAGCCGCCGTCCAGCGTCCCCGTGACCCTTCGCCAGTGACTCTGCGGGAGGGAGGAGCTGGGCAGGTACAGAGGGATCTCCAGGGCGATGAACTGTGGCGGGCGTGTTTGTCAGGAGCGAACTTCAGTGAACGTGAACTGGGTTTCAACAAGCCTGATTTTTAAATTATTGTAGATCATTGTAGATTTTTAAAGTTATTATAGGTTTTATTTATTTTTAGAGAGAGGGGGAGGAAGACAGAAAGAGAAGGAGAGAAGTATCTGTCGGTCACCTTTCATGTGCCCCCGACCTGGGACCTGGCCCACAACCCAGGCACGTGCCCTGACTGGGAATCGAACCTGTGACCCCTTGGTTCGCTGGCTGGCGCTCAGTCCACTGAACCACAGCAGCCAGGGCTGATACTAAAATTAAAAGGTTACTCGGTTAATCAAAGGACTGCCTCTCTGTTTGTCTTTTGAAGGGTCAATGTAACCAAAGTTCACAGGGGAACACACCACTCAGGTCGGACGTCTCCGCACCTCGTTTTCCAACAGGCCCCGCAGAGCCCCTGGGAGGGCCAGGGCTCTGCCCGGAGCCCTCCCTCCGGGAATGACGACGAAGCCACTTGGCATCAGGCAGGGGCGAGCTGCTGACCCACACGTGGCGCGTGGGGGGTCCCAAAACGACACAGAGCCAGGCACCAACGAGGGCAGACCACATGGCTCCACCTGTGTGACACTCTGGGACAAGTACCCAGACCAGCGGTGGCCTGGGGTGAGGGGAGAGGGGCCGGAGGCACCGTCTTGATCTCACTGGGGTGGGGGCTGCAAAGAGTTCCATACGTGTCAGAACGCATCGAATGCACCTTCACAGCAGGTGTATTCATTTTACTGCATATAAGTCACACCTCGATAAAGTCAATTAAATGCACGTCATCTTCAAAAAGCTTGATTTAGATGAACAATTTGGTGGACAGAGATGTAAAGTTTACAGATACGGCAATGACGGATGAACCGGCCTCAGAACGCTCAAGAGTTGTGAGCGAGCCAGAAGTCCCCACCGTCAGGAGTGCCGTGGCTCAGAGGGTCAAGTGCCGTCTGCAAACCCAAAGGGTCGCCGGTTCGATCCCCAGTCAGGGCACATGCCTGGGTTGCGGGCCAGGTGCCCAGCAGGGGGTGCCTGAGAGGCAACCACACAGGGATGTCTCTCTTTCTCCTTCCCTTCCTCTCTGTCTGAAAATAAATACAACCCTTGAAGGAAAGAGAGCCCTTCCACAGCTGCTGGTTGTTGGTGAGCCTCTGTTTCCGCTCTGCCCTTCCTGCAGACTCAACGTCGCTGCACGCCATCGTCGCCTTGGTCTGACAGCTCCGCCAGCCTCTCGCGGTGTCGCTGAGAAGTAACGCTGGGCCCCTGAGAGGCGTGGCCCAGGTGGAAAGTTCCAGACGAAGGGCTGGCATGGCCGCGCAGGCAGGAAGGAGGGCACCCTTCCCGAGCGAGTGACAGGGCCCTGCTGGCAGAGCCACCGCCCACTCAGACCCCGAGCGCCTGGGACCAGCAGGGTGGACGGGACCCACCGGCTCCGGGCTGAGAGCCCAGTTCAGGAGGCGCGGGCAGGACTGCCCTCTGTGGGCCTGCAGGTCGCCATCCACCATTCCGAGAACGGTGTCCAATCGCCGCTGCCTGTTGGCTTGTGGAACCAAAGCGCTTTAGAAACCGCCCTCTGCAACTTTTCCTGGACCTTTCTCCCCCAGGCCCTTCTCGGAAACCGAAGGCGACGCCCACAGAGGCCCCCAGCAGGCAGCGGCAGAGCTCCCGTCAGGGCAGGGCTCCTGCCCTGCACCCGCCTCCTGACAAGTCAGCTCTGCCAGCAGCAAGGGGCAAAAGGGAAGATTCCCCCCCAC
>PVKM010039786.1:0-13651 GCA_004027735.1 Carollia perspicillata | reverse complement strand
ACTTGCAAAAAAAAAATAGTACATAAGAACACCCATATATTTTTTACACAGACTTACCTGTTAATATTTTGCTCTGATTGCTTTGTCATTTGTACCTTTTCTCTCCATTCCCTTCCCCACTCCCCTCACCCTCCCACTCGGCATGAATTTCCCCCGAATAAGTTACGTACATTTTGGGCCTTTACTTCTAAATACTTAAATATGTATTTCCTGAGATTAGGGATAGCCTCTTATATCATGTTTACGTAATTGTATGTTACGGTTAGCAGCTTGGCAAACTTAACATTGATATGATACTTCAATTTACACGTTCTATTTTGATTTTGTATTTGACCCAATAATGTCCCTTGTAGCATTTTTCCTGTTCCAGGACAGGACTCAGTCTAAGGTTCCGTATTGCATTTAGTTGTCATGTCTCCTTAGCCTGCTTTTATCTGTAACGTTTACACCGCCTTTGTCATTATGACATTGCATTTTATGAAGAACTCTTCTCCCTTTATATTTTAAAAAATTTTATGCTTTCTATATTTAAATGGTAGACTCGAAGTTGCAAAAATTGGGAGGAAACCTTTCCCCAGCTTCCTCCAGTAGTGACATCTTATATGGGTAGTACAGTCTTAAAATCAGGACTCGACATTGCTGCATTCCTGTTAACTGGACTCTAGACCGAATCAGTTTTCACCAGCTTCTGTGCGTACTGTTGAAACTGGGAAAGCCAGCGTTCTTGCCGCCTGGCACCACCAGAACCAATAAGCAGAGGCAGAGATAGAATCTTTATTCAGATGGCCAGCGATCTGAGAAGACAGCAGGTTATGTGCCCTGACAGTCTTACATTTCCTTTCAAGCTAGCCTTTTTATAAGGAGGAAAAAGTGTAGGTAAGGGATTTGGAATTCAGGGACAAAAGCCACGCAGGTAAAAACTGCAGCGTTCTTTCATCTGTGTCCTGGGCGAGGTGGTCTTTATTATGTGTGTTCTGGGTGGTGGGTGACTCACCCTGGAGCACAGTGGCTCGGATGCCTTCTTGACGGCCTGCAGTCCTCCTGGGGCACCAAAGTGGAACTGCTTATGGTCTCCTGGAGTCCGGGCGGGTCGTACCTTTGGTTCCTGGAACAATAGCTTTTTTACATGCATTGGTTGCCAAGCTTATTAGCTATTACCTGAACTAAAACTTTCCAGCTCTTGAGTCCCCCATCGCTGTGTGTATGTGCCACCCCACCCCTTTGTTTTTTAACAGAATGTTCTTCATTTTGGATTTGTCTGCTGTTTCCCTAAGATTAGATTCAGGTTATTCATTCTCAGTAGGCATAGTACATAGGCGATGTGTCGTTACAGTATCACTTCTGCAGGCAAAAGGTGGTGGATGGTCAAGGTCTTGTCCTATTTCTGTTCTTTATAGTTAATTTTTAAAATCCCTTGCAACTAATGAGCAATTAATAGAAAGAAATTTTAAAGCCATGTAAATTTCCTGCCAGTTTTCACAACTGCCTCCTCGATTTGGCATCCACTGATGATTCTGGCCTGATTCAGTCTTTACTGTGGTGGCTTTAAAATGATGAGCTACCAGTGCCAGCACTTCCTTCACACTTACCAGTAGGTCCTCAGCATTTTATTATACTCAGGTGTCCACTTTCCCATTTGTTATCATTGGTATAGATTCCTACACTCATTTGGCTAGTACTTTTTGGGAGAGGAATTTTGAAAATCTATATTCATCGGGGTGTTTGTATGTGGTTTTTCTTTCTTATGATGTCTTTATCTGGTTTTGTATGGGCATAGTATTGGTGTCATAGAATGAATTGGGAGGTGTTCCTCTTCTTTTTTTGGGGGGAGAATTTGTGAAGGGTGAGTGTCAAATCCTTCAAAGTTTGATGGAATTCACCTGTTAAGCCATCTTGGCTTAGGCTTTTCTTGGTGGGAAGTTTTTCCTAACCAAGGAAAATGAGCGGTCTCTTATAATGCTCATTCAGATTTTCTGTTTCTTTTTCAAGGCAGCTTTAGTGATCTCTTTCTAGGAATCTGTTCACTTCGTTTAGATTATCTAATTTGTTGCCATGCAGTTGCCAACTCTTATAATTCTTTCCATTTCTGTATCTTTGGTACTTGGTAGTAAATGTCCCTTTTCCACCCCAATCTTTGTTATTCTCTTCCTTCTGTTTGGTTTGAGTTTATTCTTTTCTTGTTTCTTAAGGTGAAGGTAAGGTGATTGTTTTGAGTTTGTCCTTTTTAATAGAGATGTTTATAGTTTCACATTTCCTCTAAATACTGCTTTAGTTTAATTCCGTATGTTTCTGTATTTTGTGTTTTCACTTTCATTCATGTCAAAGTATTTCATAATTTCCCTTTGATCCATTGGTTATTTTGGGGTATGATTAATTCCTACATATTAGAGTTTTTCAAACTTTTCTACTATTAATTGATTTCTTATTTCATTCCATTGTGATCTGAAAAACATAATTTGTGTCATTTCACTTTTTAAAAAACTGATTGAGGCTTGTTTCATGGCCTAGCATACAGTTTAACCTGGAGAGTGTCCCATGTGTACTTGAGAATAATTTTGTATTCTGTCATTGGGTGGAGTGTTCTTTTGATGTCTTAGATTCAGTTGGTCCGTAGTGTTGTTTAATTCTATTTCCTTCTTGGTTATGATGTTTGTAATAGCTATTTTTAAGTCTCTTATTCTAAAACTCGATCTTCTGTAGGTAGAACGTAATGGGAGAAATGTATTGTTTATACATGTCAGGATTGCCTTAGTTGCTGGAGATTGTTCAGTGAACAAAATGGACAAAGATCCCTTCCTCGTGGAGTTTGCCTTGTAGTGGGTATATAGAGAATAAAGGGAAAAAATACATAAAATACATAATTTGGCAGTTGATGCTGAAGAGAAAAACAGGGAAAGGAGAAAGGGAATGTGCCCGGTGAAGAGTATGGGGGAGTTATGGTTTGGGGGCTTGCGATTTTAAACGGGGCCATCAAGGAAGGCCTTGCTGCGGAAATGACATTTGATTAGCGATCTGAAGGAGGTGCAGGTATAAGCCACATGGATACTTGGGGGAATAGCATGGTAGGCAGAAGGACTAGCAAATGCAAAGGCTGTGGCGAGTTGAGGCTGTTTAAGAATCTTTTTTAAGAATTGCTGAATGCATGTCATGATGATTCAGTGAAACTGCTTTTTCCATTTTGGAGTGTAGATAGGTTTTCTTTCTTATTCCTTGTTGAATATTATGTAAGGGTAAAATGATTGTAAGGGTATATCTTCTTTCCTCTCTAATCTTAATAGTCACACTTCTTAGCACTTCTCACTTTATTATTGTGTTGGCTCACTGGTTTATTTTATGCCTCCCTTCCGATAATGAAAGCTTTATGAGGGCAGGGGTTTTGTCTGTTTCTGTACTGTGAGAACCTAATGTAGACACCTAATGATTTTTTTTGTTTAATGATGAAAATTCTCAGCTATGATTTCACAGTAATTTCTAATGAACTCAATTTCTGTAAACCCATTTTTTAAAAAAAAATAGTGTATTTCTTGTTGGTTTTAATCTACCTGTGAGTATCTATTTCTAAATATATGGGGTATATATAATCTATATGCACACATTCATTTTAAATTACAGAACTAGGAAGTAACTTTTTTTTAAGAGGGAGAACAATAGAATGATGGACCCTTTGACTTTACCCTTTTAGAAATTGATGATTATGCAATAGATATTTTCTCTATCTTGATTGGTTGTAGTTGTACATTGCATTAAAATTTTTAGTTCAGTTTACTTGGTTTTACATTTTGAATTTTATGAGTTCTCTGAATTCTTGACCTATATTACTGATATCTTGCATTTCATGTTTAATGGAATTATATCTGCTATTTTCCAGGTTGTGTGATAGCTGAGCTTTTTACTGAAGGTGTACCATTATTTGATCTCTCTCAACTTTTGGCTTATAGAAATGGACAATTTTTCCCTGAACAAGTGCTAAATAAAATTGAAGATCGCAGCATCAGAGATTTGGTAACTATGCTACAAATATTTGCCATAAAGATTTTAATAGAATTCTGTTCTTTCTTTTGCATTAGACCACTCTCTAAAATGTTACAAATTTGGAACAAAGAGCCCTATAGACTCATACAAATGGCTTATTGTTTTTACTTTATTAGGGAAAAATGTACAGTTTTTCCCTCTTCCAGACAGAACTCATTTGACTTAATGTTTTACACATACACACATAATACACATACCTCTTCCCATTCCCGTTACAATCTTTAGCTCTGCTTGGGATGGATTTAGAAGGAGAGGCCTGCCTGGGGGCTAGAGAAGTTGCCCGGGGTAGAACTTGATAGTAAGAAATGAAGAAGACATACCTGAAATGAAGGAGACAGGAAAGAGCAACTTGAATATAATGCAGGAGCCTAAGGCCATTTTGTATAGAAGCTATTAGCTTTGTTTACCTCCCTTGACCCTGAGGGCAGTTCTGGGAGGGGAGATACAGAATCATAGATTAGCGTAGCTGAACTGATGTGAGGAATTCTGTGGAGGTCCTATAAGCCATTACTGTTTGAGGGGGGCTTTTTAAAGTCAGTTGGTCAGTCAGTGAGTCAGTGAGTGTAGGAACTGATGCTCATCATGATGAAGACTCTGAGTTGTGGAAAGAATGGTATATTTAAAGCATCCTTGCCCTGGCCTGGTGGCTCATTTGAGTAGAGTGTCTTCCCGTGCACCAGAACGTTGCAAGTTTGACCCTGAGTTAGGGCACATAGCTAGGTTGCAGGTTCGATCCCTGGTTCCCTGGCTGGGGCGCGTGCAGGAGGAGGTCGATCAGTGTTTTTCTCTTTCTCTCTCCCCTCTCTCTCTCTTTCCTCTCCCTTCCTCTCTCTCTAACATCAATTAAAAAAACATACCCTTGAGTAAGCATAAAAAAATTAAAGTATCCTTTAGTAAGGTGGGAAAATATATATTTTAATTTCTCTTACGAATGGCAAGTGTTAAAAAATATGCTTCAGAGAAAGCCAGTTCAGTTCATGTTCAGTGAGCAGTGTACTGGATTAGGAGTTGGTGCATTTGGCTACGTCTTTGGGTACGGCGCTCGTTCACCACGTCGCATTGGCGTGAATCTGGCCGTACGTCTTCTTAACTGTGGAAGGAGTGGATTTGACTAATCTTTAAGGCTTAATCCAAATGTAAAACTAATTCTGTTACTTACTTTTCCTTATTTACAGTACATTTGATCCCCCCAGGTTCAATGACAGGCTCTTATTTAGAATATAAACAGAAAGCTCAAATAACTAAACATATGTTTATGATATTTCATGTATTTGAATAATGACTGATATACACTGGGGGGGTCTAGGAAAGATGAAATGTGCTCTGTATGTTGAAAAAATTATTTTCTTATGGCACTAGAAATAAATTCAAATTAGGTATGTCATTTTTAGTGTTTGCAGGATTTAACATCTCTTTTACCTACTTAAAAAGTTTAAACTACTAATTCCCTTTTTGAGCAGATCCTAGAGCTATACTTAAATGATGTATCTCCTTGAGCTTGTGAAAATAAGTCTTCAAACCAGAGCTCTGATATGTAAATAGATGTCAGGGGATCTGTGTTTCTTTCCAGAATTGTGTGTAATTTTGTGTGCAAAAATTGTCTATACATTTTTCTCTTAGGACAAAATTTCAGTGGCATCTCCTGCTCAAAAAGTTTTAAGAATCCTTGTGTTGTGGGCATTAATATATTATTCCTCTGTCTTAATAAACGGGAAATGTTGAACAGAGTACACCTCCTCTTTATGTGTCTGGGCCATTTCTAATACATTAGCATGTAATTTGCTTTTTAGGATAATAGTGGAGTCACATATTCCTCAGTAGTTAGGTTCTGAAAGGAGTTCAAATGGTAAAGGTTGAGAAGAGTCACAGGTACCCTGTAAATCCTTTCAATCATGGTTAAGATGCCCTTGTAACTTTCGTCTGATTTAATTGGCGGTTCTTAAATGTTTTTTTTTTTTACTCCCTTTCTCCCCTTGGTATAGGTAACACAGATGATTCACCGTGAGCCAGATAAACGGTTAGAGGCAGAAGATTACCTCAAGCAGCAGCGTGGCAATGCCTTTCCTGAAATATTTTATACTTTCCTTCAGCCCTACATGGCCCAGTTTGCCAAGGAAACATTTCTCTCTGCAGATGAGCGTATTCTGGTTATACGGAAGGACTTGGGCAACATTATTCACAATCTCTGTGGACATGACCTGCCAGAAAAATCAGAAGAAGAGCCTAAGGAAAACGGGCTGGTTATCCTGGTGTCTGTTATAACCTCCTGTCTGCAGACCCTTAAATACTGTGATTCCAAACTTGCTGCTTTGGAACTTATTCTTCATTTGGCCCCACGATTAAGTGTAGAAATTCTTTTGGATCGTATCACGCCATATCTTTTGCATTTCAGCAATGACTCTGTTCCCAGAGTAAGGGCTGAAGCCTTGAGGACGTTGACCAAAGTTCTAGCTCTTGTCAAAGAGGTTCCTCGCAACGATGTCAATATCTACCCGGAATACATTCTTCCGGGCATAGCCCACTTAGCCCAAGACGATGCTACTATCGTCAGACTAGCCTATGCTGGTAAGAGATGATTGTCCAAGTGCTAGCCACTCATGGTTTGGAAGTTAGTGACTATAATACCTCTGTTTCTCTGATTTCTTCTGGGAATTCCAAGAAGGAACTTTGGTCTTTAAACTGTTTGTGTAGATTATAGTAATATAGCGAATCTGTTCCTGGGACTCAACTTTTGTGTGTTCTGTCATTTTTGAAGTGATCAGAATTATCAAGTAAAAAGTATATAATACAGAATGTTATGATTTTACTGGGAGTATTACATTTACTTTGAAGTAAGACTAATGGTTATAGGTATGTGCTTTTGAGGTAGTGTCTTCAGGCCTTTATGAAGTTTCTCTGAAACAAATAAGCTTGTTTGAATATCAATTTTAGGATATTCAACAATTTATTGAAAAAGATTTACTCTGCTGGGTAATCTAATGTTGCAAGATCCTCCCCTATTAAGTTACTGAATTTTAAGGTCCTTTCAGTTACTCTAGTGCTTAGGACATGTGGCTTCTCTGATGAAGTGTATTTTACTTATAATTCTCACTCATAAAATCAAGTGATACAGATTCATGGTTTTAGCTCCCCAGATTAATTCCAAATGCTTATTTCTGCAAGGAGATGTCATTGAAAGATTTACATAATTATATAATTTATTTGTAAAATATAATCTGGTGGAAATCAGGGATTCTTTTTTGAAGTGCATATTGTGTGGTGATGATATTGTCACTTTTTGTGAGATACTTGCTTAGTTTATTCTTTTTACAATTTGTCACTCTTTTAATGGGACATGTACACAAAATGGTTTTCAGACTCTGGCCTTCTCTTTTAGGCACATCCACAAAGTGATTAGTGATTGTTGGGTTTCTTTTTTTTTAATATGTATATTTTTATATATGTTTAATCCATCAGCCTATTTATGTATGTATGGTTTCTGGTTTTCATAATTGTATAGGCATAAACTTCAGGCCTAGAAAATCCAGGATTTCTTTAAGATAGATCTGAGTTTATTACGTGTAACAAAGCATATTTATAATTCACTTGGTAAATATAACTAACTAAGCTAGATAAAATTAAAGTTTTTAGGCTGTAGCCATAGCTGGTGTGGCTGAGTGGATTGAGCACCATCCTGCAAACCAAAGGGTCACCGGGTCAATTCCCAGTCAGGGCACGTGCCCAGGTTGCCAGCCAGGTCCCCAGTAGGGGGTACGCGAGAGGCTGCCACACATTGATACTTCTCTCCTCTCTTCCTCCCTCCCTTCCCCTCTGTCTGAAAATAAATAAAATCTTTTTAAAAAGTTATTAGGTTTTAAAAACAAGGTGTACCTTTAGAATTTCTTAACCTACTTTTGGCTCAGGGTATCTTAGTCTCTTCTTCACTGTGTTAAATAGGTAAGATTTTGATTAGTGGGTGCCATAGTAACATTGACATTCAGTTGCTAACAGTCGTAGAATAAAAATAATGCTACTATTTATCAAAAAACCTGTTGTGTGTCAGGGCTCACAGCAGTGTGTCTGCTGCTCGAGGTTGTTGCAGGGTTAATTGCAGGAGATACATAGATTCTAAGGTAAATTAAAAATTCTAAGATAAATTCTAGACTTTAAGATTCTGAGATCTAAATATCTTTCACAACTATCCCTTGGAAAAAACCTTGAGCAGGGGCTTATATTACCTTCATTTTACCAGTGAGGAAATTGGGAATGGGACAGTCTGAAAAAACGACCCTAACATATCTGGTCTAACTCCCTCCCAGTTCTTCGAGCTACTGGTCTAGACCTTGATTTCGGAGCGACCCTGCTTTTCTTTGGTCTTTTGGTCTTTCTGCTGAGAGGCCAGGATGACCCAGGGTCAGTGCCAGTACTTCCAGCGTCCCTTCATCATGGCTTGGTGCAGGAGAAAGCTGCTTTTTTTTTTTTAATAGAGCCAGATGTCTGTTGAACTTCTGTGGTTAGGTATAATTAAACCACATGCCAGTAATTATAAAAATTTAAAATCCATTTGTAAGTTTCTTTTACATTATTCTTTTTGAGCTCAGATGTTACAATTTGGTATCTTGTGTGAAGTAAACTTACAAGTACATCTTGGTGTATAAACTTGAGTGGAGAAATAAGCATACATCTACTTAGACTTTGGAGGTTCAGAAAAATAAGAAGACTTTTCTTAAAGATATGTTCCTTAAAGTGAGGATATTCACCTGGAGTTTTACTTACTATCAGAGGATGGCTTCACATTTTCCCACCTTTAGGGTGAGCAGACATTGAAGGGCGTTACCGTCTTGCTTACGTAGAGGTACATTTTCGTTCTACTCAGAGGAATCTTGAGCCTGGGGGAGGTGGGTAAAGGGACGTACTGCATTTGGTAGACTGAAAAATCATAATGATTGCACGGTGCATTTCAGTTTTGGAGATGCAAAATTAAAGGCATGGTGAGTCTCAGAATCAATAAAATAAAGTAGTTAAACTTAATGTTCACTGCTGTTTGCTGCTAAGAAGGGAAAGAGTGCAGTTGGCTAAGAAGCACAGAAGTGATAGAGAAAGAAGGGTAGAGACAGGAATAAATAACATGAGGAAGAACGTATAAACCATAGAGTAGACATAATTAGTAGCAAATGTGACAGAACTTAGAAGTGAGTGGTGAGGAGTATCAGATAGTCTTACTAGATTATCAGAAAGAGAAGGGAGAAAATATAGACAACTGTAGACGTGTGGCAAATAGTCTCACACTTCGTTCCTTAAGAACGTCAGAGCATTGCTTGGAAAGCAGCCCAACCATGGTTGACTCAGTTTGGTAATGGCTCCTGCACGTGTGAAGAAACCGAGGCTCACGTCGGTTAAAGCAGCCAGCGACTAAGTGGCAGAGGAGGGATTTGAGCCCAGGTCTGTGTGATTCCGAAGCCCAGCTTGATCGTGACAGTTTTTTTCATGTTAATGCTTTTTAGTCCAATGTCAGCATACTGTTTAGGGTAGGACTCTGGCCCTGGCTGGTGTGGCTCAGTTGGTTGGGTGTTACCCTGCAGACAGAAAGGTCCCACATTCGATTCCGGGTCAGAGCCCACGCCTAGGTGGCAGATTCTGTCCCCAGTTGGGGAGTGTGCAAGAGGCAACTGATCAGTGTTTCTCTCTCACATCGATGTTTCTCTCCCTCTCTTTCTCCCTCCCTTCCCTTCTCTCCAGAATCAATAAAAGAAAAAAAACTTTTTACCTTATAAAAGAAGGGGTAGGACTTTGTAGAAGGAATTTTTTAAAATTTTTTCCTCAATAGATCCGAGTGCTATAATTTGGGTTATTTTCGTATTTTTTTAAAGATGCTTATGTTTTGTTATTAAAGCTGGTAGTCCAGAGATAGTTGTAGATTATGAAATTAGTTACTGACATATGATTAGGTTAATTTAAAAGTGGTAAATTTAAAAGTTCTACTTTTCTTAGTTCTGTGATTATTATTTTTATGTATAAAGGGTTAGTGAGAAAAAGTTATTAAGTATTACAGAGATTTAAGAAGATAATTATAACTTTTCTTCCTTTTATAGAAAACATAGCTCTGCTGGCAGAAACAGCTCTGAGATTCCTGGAATTAGTGCAGCTAAAGAATCTCAATATGGAAAATGACCCAAATAGTGAAGAAATAGATGAAGTTACACATCCCAATGGAAATTACGACACAGGTACTATGATTTTCTGTTCTAGACTTTCTGTCGTAGGTTTCCTGTTACTTAGGATGAATTACTAATGTGAACTTGCAGCAAATCATCCTTGCTGCTTTTCATGTAAGATGAAAGAATACCAGATGCATAAATAGGAAGGGACCCTGGCTTCTGATTGTTCTCTCTGTTCTTGAACATTTATCTAGCCGAATGATCAGCTTGTTGCCACAGAGTCTAGGCTCAATTGTTTTCCAGCCAGAATTGATTGGTGTCGACAGTAAAGCTAGCTGAATTGTATCAGTCTTATGATAAGAGGAAAAAAACCATTGGAAGCATCATAGCTAAAGAATCTAAACTTTTTCTCCTTATGTGAGTATGTTCTGTGTATCCTCAGTCACAGACTTGTGTTTTTTTCACGCTGTCTGTGATTTACATGCTAAAGCACACGCAGTTTACTGTGAAGGGACAGATGTGCTGGTGAACTCTTTGAGGTTTGAGTTCCTGTCCTGAGTTTCTTTACATCCATACAGCTTTTAACAGGCTTACGGTTCATGTTTACTGAGTTAGGGGCTTAGAAGTAAAATAGTATGTTTAGGTCTATTCTAAGATATTCCAGCTGAGAAAAACCAGAGAAGCTAGTTTTCAGATTTTTATGCTATAGACAACTGCAGTGGCTCTGTTACTTGTTGAAATGGCATCGTTTTAGATGGCATAGTTATTTGAGCAGAAGACAATGAAATAATTTTGAACTTACAGCAGAAAATATCAGAAAGGAAATCCTCACTTTTTCCATGGAATCACTTAGAAAATACTGTTCAACATTCTATAAATGTGGAACTGACTCTTTTTAGATCATTAAATTTGGTGTTAAAACTTTTAGGGAGGTAACCTAAAGTTTTTTTAATGTGTATACTATAATTTTGCACGTCAGACTTCTTTTCCCTCGACAGTGCTGGACCGGAGGGGCCTCTGCCCTCCCTCATTTAGCCATCAGTAATCGTTAGGGGCAGCTCTGCATCAGGCGATTCTCTGCCTGCTCTAAGCACTAGGGACACCGTGGTGAAAGACAGAAAAATGCCTGCTCTTAAGCTAACATTTTACTGATAGTAAGGGAAAGACAGACAGCTAAGTAAATAAATAAAAGGGGAGGATGGCCAGGAGGTAAGATCAGAGAAGGTGGCAGTGGCCAGGTCATGTAAAGGCTCCACAGGACTTGTAGTGGCTTTCTGAAATGTCATCATCTGGCCTTTAAAATGCTTTCTAAGAGTATTGCCCTGTGCCGGCAGATTGTATCCTGAACTAGTGTAGGGTTTTTAAGTCCGTGGTTAAGTTGATCTTATCAGAGCAGTATAATCTCCTTTCCTTGCTTTCCCACAGTTTTCTTCTGAACCTCATAAATAGAGTTATTGAATTAGTAATAGTAACCACGCTTGTGAAATCAGTTTATTAAGGATGTTCTTCAGTGTTGTATTTCAGCTTTCCATCTGTCTTCAGAGCTCCGAATAGTGGAAAAGCATAGTGATTATAGACTTTCTGTGGTGGTTTCTGTAATCATTCCGTTTCTCTGAGGACTAAGAAAAAAGACTGGGCCCATGCATATGGGGAAAAATTTGGATCCTATCTTTACTTTTTTTTTCCTTTTTAGAGCTCCAAGCCTTACATGAAATGGTTCAGCAGAAAGTTGTCACTTTGCTAAGTGACCCTGAAAATATCGTGAAGCAAACCTTAATGGAAAATGGAATAACACGGCTGTGTGTATTCTTTGGACGCCAGAAAGCCAATGATGTTTTATTGTCGCACATGATTACTTTCTTAAATGATAAGAATGATTGGCATCTCCGTGGAGCTTTTTTTGATAGTATAGTTGGTACGTTTTTTCAAATTCATCTTTAAGACTTTGATCTCAAAAAAGCATGCAATCTGAAAGGTGACAATACTGCTGAATTTTATTAATAATAGAGTGAGTTCCTAGTATTTCTGTCTGTCTTCCTGCTGCTTTTGTATGATAAGAATATCTCGGCCAATCAAGGGATTGGTTAATTAAACTGTGGTACATCCAGATGAGGGAATAGCATGTGGTCATTAAATGCTGTGTTTTAAAAGAGTATTTCATGACCCTGGTAGGTATCATAAAATATTATTAAAGTGACTAAAGTAGATTGTAGATCCACTTAAAGTATGATTTCAGTTGTGTAAAGGTAACAATGACAAATCATATGTATTTATAAAAAAGGTCTGGAATGTAAATACTAAGGTGTGAATGGTGATTATCTCTGGGACTGGGATGGTGGGTGATTGTTTTCTTTACATTTTCCATATTTGTCAATTTTTAAACAATAAACATACATAACTTTAAGAATCAGAAAGTAACAGTTAAAGTGTGATTGTGATTGAAAATCAATCTGTTGGGTTGGCCAAAAACTCCATTTAGTTTTCTTCTGTAAACTGAAAGACACATATTTCATTTTCACCTGTAATTGTATTGATTTATGTATTTTGAATATGCTGGGCTGTCTCCCATTATTGGCTTCTAGCAAGGGGGTGGAGGCCAGAGGTGCTGCTAAACATCTTCCAATGCATATAATAGCCCCACAGCAAAGACTTATTTGGCCATAATGTCAGTAGTACCAAGAAACCACTTTTGACATCTGTGATCAGTCACAGCACCTTCTCCACACACTGCTGCACACATTTTTTTTTTTTTTTGAGTTTCAGTTGCATTCTTACCTTTCTTGAAATAATACAGCATAATATGCTGGAGGTGATGTGTATCTTCTTCCATCTTCAATATTAAAATGGCTGCACAAAAACTCACCAAATTTGATGAATTTTTTTTAAATGCATGCTGATATGACAGCTGTCACGCTACAGTCTGACAAAATTGCTTCGAATGAACTTAAAGACAACTAAGCATTACTAGAACCATCATACAGAAAAAATTAAACAAACTTTTTGGCCAGCCCAATAATTAGGAAGTTTAGATTTGGAAATATTATATGCTAAAGCCATATTATTATGATTACCCGCTAACCCCCTTTATATCAGTTTGGATGTGATTGCCAGCTCGTCTGTTAACTCAAATGTTTAAAGACTCTTCTATATTTTGGAAAGCTTTGCTGGTATGAAAACTTTCTCATGTAGTAGTAGAAAGCTGTAAGGTGTAGATTTTGTTTCCCAATAGTCCGGGAAAGTAACTGCTAAAAGGTTTGCTGTTAGATGTATTTTTTTTAAAAAGAGGAAAGAAACTCATATGGCGGTAGTATTAATGTTTCTGCAAATGCTATCACATAATGCTGTGTAGAAAAGGTTACTTCTGCTTTTGAAAACTTTGAAATTGCCTGCTGTTCCTGCTTTGTTATTGTCGAGGATTGTTTTACCTCCTCTTTTCAGACATTTAGTGTGTGTTTGCATTTTTGAATCACCTCAGACTTCAT
>PVKM010039785.1:0-13658 GCA_004027735.1 Carollia perspicillata | reverse complement strand
CTCACTGTGGTTTTAATTTGCATTTCTCTGATGGTTAGTGATATTGAGCATCTTTTCATGTGTCTCTGAATCCTCTGTATGTCCTCGTTGGAGAAATGTCTGTCCAAGTCCTTTGCCCATTTTTTAATTGGGTTGCTTGTCTTCTTGGAGTGGAGTCGTGTAAGTTCTTTGTATATTTTGGAGATTAAACCCTTGTCTGAGGTATCATTGGCAAATATGTTTTGCCATACAGTTGGTTCTCTTTTTATTTTAATGCTGTTTTCTTTAGCTGTGCAGAAGTTTTTATTTTGATGAGATCCCATTTGTTTATTCTTTCCTTTATATCTCAAGTCTCTATGGTCAGTTAATATTCAACAAAGGAGGCAGAACCATAAAATGGAGTAAAAATAGTCTCTTCAACAAGTGGTGTTGGGAGAACTGGACAGCTATGTGCAAAAAAATGAAACTCGAGCACCAACTTACACCATACACAAAAATAAATTCAAGGTGAATAAAAGACTTAAATATAAGCCGTGACACCATTAAAATACTAGAGGAGAACATAGGCAGGAAAATATCAGATATCTCACACAGGAACATTTTTACTGATATGTATCCTATTTAAATTTGTCATTTTTTAACATAGAATAACAGTGGTTTTTAGAATTGTATATAACTGAGATGATATACACTATAAAGTAATAGATGTTTTAATATGTGAAAAGAATTAAAAATAAATAAGTAAAATAGCCTTGCCTGGACAGGTAGCTCCGTTAGAGTATCATCCCAAGATGCCAAGTTTGTGGGTTTGATCCCTGGTCAGGGCATGTACAGGAATCAACCAATGAATACATAACTAAGGGAAACAACAAGTCGATGTTTCTCTCCTCTTTCTCTCTGAAATTAATAAAAATTAAAATAAAAAAAAATAGAGCCTAGCAACCATTGCTACACAGGAAGTTTTCATGCAAACTTCACTTCATGAAGAAGCCTGCACTTAAATACCTGCCTCTGCACTTAACTCTCTGCCTGCACTGTTTCTGCCATCTGAGCCTGGCCTTGGATTCCTATTTCAAGCAATAGGCCTGACATTTTCCTCATTCAATCACAGCTGCATAGCTATGTCTCTATCATCTTTATTACTAGCCAGTCAGAATGGCTTCATTCTGACCAGTCAGGACAGTTACTTTTGGACCAATCAAACTGTGAAGATTTGGAGTCCTCATTTGCATGAAGAGGAACTTATCAATGGTCAAGTGCAGGAACTTTTGTCTACATAAGTCACCACCTCTGTGGCTCTGAGAGTGCAGTTTTCCTTTCCACCAAAGACTAAAGAATGTGTTTCCCTGGCTGGAGCTATTGGCAGGATCTATCTCAATGGAGCAGACCAGGGCTGGAGCAGAGCTGAGTTGTCTAGCTGGACAGGGAGGGCCCTGGCTCCCAGACTGCTTTGTCCCAGGGCTGCCTAGTGGTAGTGCTGTTTTCACATCTGTTCTGTATCGCAATTGAGCTGTTTGCTCTAGATAAAGTTTTCTTCTTCACTTCACCCTTAATTGGGGATTCCTGTTGGTGTTGAATTGACACCAATGACCATTGGGTTGACAAACCCAAATTTTAGTTGGTAAATCTGAGGGGAGAATTCTAGAAAATGCTCAGTTTGTTTTGCTGCACAAGTGTGTGTTTCTGAAAATTTGTCTAAAATTTTATGTTAAATATCTTAGGGAAAGCCACGATTATAACTACTATAACAATGCCCAAACCCTAACTGACATTTTTTAGATGAATACGGGGTAGGGAAGTTCCACCTTTCTTTGCCAGGGTTGCTGCCAAAGTGACAATTTCACCTCAAATCTTCCTGCCTACCTGATCCCTGAGGATTGGTTGAAATTATATTCTATCAGGACCTCTGCAGGCTATGCATTCTGAGAACATTTAAGAAGTCATTGTCAGGGACCTCATTCTTACAGGAAGGGAAATCAATCTCCTAGCCATTCTCTGGCCAACCATGGAGGTAGCAGGTTCTGAATAAGCTAAGGGGGTAAAAGGGTGACACAGAGAATGCAAGGTTAGCCCTTTCTTTTAAAATGCCTCAGCAAGAGAAACATCATCATCATCAACAGCAGATGTTTCCTGAATATACTACTTTGATCCAAGCCCCCATATCAAGAAAATGAATGCTTCTGGAAAAGAAGGTACTAACTCAAACTGCCTCATCAATTTTTTAAAAGAAAACGGATCTCTAAAGAGCCTTTTGTGTTCTAAGTAGCAAACAAAATAATAACAGTTCATTAAATGTGTACTGCTTACTTCAGGTAGCATGCTAACTTTACAGTTAATGTGGGGTCTCCAAGCAGGGAAATTGGCTCCCTTTACATGCTAGAGTAATTGATGGTTTATGTGCCTGAGAACATTTTAATATCCTTTTACACAATCATGTGTACTTATGACTGTTTTATAAAACTTTGAGTATAATTTTACTCTTGATATGGATTGTAATGTTTTGCTGTTGTGATTGTGCTCTTTAGTCATATTCAAGATTATTCTAAAGTCAAATATTTTTTCAGTTAGTGCAGTAAGGCATTGTGGAAAATGATGTGTTAGGGCTTGCCAAAAATGGGAAATGCATTTATTTGGAGTCTCAGATAGGCACTTTGAAATCACCTCATCCAATTTTGATCAACTGGGACACTAATGACATTTGGAGTGCATTTTTCATTCTTTAGGACTGTCTTGAGCATTGCCATAGATTTAGTACTCCTGACCCATACCTACCAAATGCCATTGGAATTACCCATAAGTTTGGACAACAATAACACACCTCTAGGGAGGTTGTGGAGGGGGACTGTCATTGGCTGAGAATTGCAGATCAACCCAACCACCCATGAATGGCTGCATCTCCCCTTCAGGTTTTCTTTAAAGATAGCAGGTCAGAGAGGCTGTGCACTTACATCCCAATGATGAAGAAATCTCCATCTCCTAAAGCCACATTTGAACTCTACCGATGAGTAAAATGTTATTTTCATGGCTTAACCCCACCCCCTCCATCGCCTCCTCATTTCCATCATTTGTCCTTGGTCTGTAACACAGGTCTCTTTGTGTCTCATCTCCTTCCACATGAATGCCCTTCACTACTTGAAAGGAGTCATTGTGTTCCTGCTGTTCCATGACAGTCTCCCACCTCTTTTGGAAACTTACTGCATCATTTATGTAGGTTTGCATTTTATGGTAAAGCACTTTTTATATTCATTTAACTTTCACAACATGATGTAAGTAGAATTACAGATAATGAAATGGAATCTCAGTTTCAATGATTTACCCAAGACTGCATTACTAGGAATTGGCAGAGCCACACATGAAACTAGATCTTCTCAAAATGTAACAATTTTGACAGTATTCTCAGTGTCTGTAAAAATTTTGACAGTATTTACTAAATTTTGTCCAGTCTCTCCCCCTTTCTCTCTCTCTGATGTCTCCTTTCTTTCTATCTCTAACTCTATTTATATCTCCCATAGTAGAAGAAATAAATGGATCCAGTTTTTCACCTTTCCCTGTACTCACATCTTTTACCATATGACTTTGCAAATTCCTCCTATCAATAGGCAAAATGTACTTCTCTACCTTTGACTTGGGGCTCAATAGAATGTAGTGAATATATCATTATGCCAGATCTGATATTAGACCCCAAGAAGCCTGTGTGACCCCACTTGCTCTTTTGTATTTTTGCCATCACCATACACAATGAGCAGAGCTATCTCAGCCAGCCTTTGTCTAGATTAGGTGACTCAAAGTCAACCCACAGAAATGTAAAAGGACATAATTGATTTCATTTAACTTACAGAGTTTGGGAGGATTTGTTACACAGCAATTGCTAACTGTTACATTTCTCCAACCTCCCTCCTCCTCCTCCTCCTCCTCCTCCTCCTCCTCCTTCTTCTTCTTCTTCTTCTTCTCCTTCTTCTTCTTCTTCTTCTTCTTCTTCTTCTTCTTCTTCTTCTTCTTCTTCTTCTTCTTCTTCTTCTTCTTCTTCTTCTTCTTCTCCTTCTCCTCCTTCTCCTCCTTCTCCTCCTTCTCCTTCTCCTTCTTCTTCTTCTTTGTAAATCTTCTTCTTCTTCTTTTTTTTTTTGGTAAATCTTCTTCTTCTTTTTTTTTGTAAATTCTCACCCAAAGACATACTTATTGATTTGAGAGAGAGAGGAAGGGGAGAGAGAAAGACAGAGAGAGAGAAAGAAAAGAAATCTAAGAGAGAAATATCAATCAGTTTCCTCTTGTACATGGCCTGACTAGGGATTGAACCTGCAACCTAGATATGTGCCCTGACCAGGGAATGAATCTGCAACCCTTCTGTATATGGGACAGTGATTCAACCAACTGAGCCACCCAGCCAGGGCCATTCTGCACTTCTGAAATTTCTTCCTTGGCTTTCATGACACTTCCTATGTTTCTCATTTCCCATCTACTTCCAGGAGTCTTCCCTGTGTCATCTTGCCTCTTGCTTGCTTTACCCTTTCCAGGGGCCCCATCCTCTCCTGGGACCTCAAGGACAACAAAGCTCTGACAGCTGTTTCCAATGCCACATCCCTTCAAAGTTGCAGCTGTGTGTGCATGTCTACTTGAAAGCTTCCCCAGGAGGTCCTGACAGTTTCAGCAAGGAAATTATTGCAGACCAAGTGGAGGAAGGACCAGCATGAGGAGAGAATGATGGCCAGGGCTCCAGACAGAAAGGTACCACAAAAATCCAGGCAAGATGTGGTGTGGTCAGAATCAGGGCATCAGGGTTAACAGGAAACTGTTAGAACACCCATGCTTCTACTTGTAGAGTTGGAATTTTGTTTTTGAATGTGGATGTAGAACTTCACATTTATCCTTGTAAACTTCACATTTAGCTGTATAAATCTAGCCTTAAATTTAGTCAAGTACTGCAGCCTGTCACACTCCTTGTTAATTTTGTTATACCAAATAATTAGGCACCCATTCCCCCCTTGACTTGTGTCACTCCGTCATCTGATCAATGTGTTACTTCTATCCTACCTAAGTCACAGATAACATTGACAAGAATGGGCTTGGCAAAAAGAATACAATAAAGACTCGTTTTATCTGCCAGGTGGATGCATATCCCAGAAATTGATGTTGGATTTTATGGGATTTGGAATTGGGGAGAGCAGAAAGTGTACAGGGAACATGGAAGGAGAGTATGTTCTATTGGGGAGCTGAATATGGTTGTAGCATCAGCAGGCAAGGAGTGAGGAGGTTGTCAGGGGACAGTAAAAAGAGGAAGCAACTTGGGAAAAATTCTGAGGCATAATAGGGAGGCATAAAGTGTTTCAAGGAGAGGAGTGACATAATCATACTTGTGCCTTTAACCTCCAGCATTAGTATTGAAAACCCTCATCAGTGTGACATGAGAGAGCACGAGGGGAAAATAGATGGCTGCTACTTGGTTCAAATGTAAAGTGATGTGATTCTGAGCAAAGGAGACAGTTGTGGTGAATGAGAGCAGGGAACAGAAGAATGTGACTGAATTGAGTAGAAAGAAGGCCCAAGTCACAGGGACTTAGCAGAATCTGTTCAGCACTGGTGTCCAGAGCAGTCATAAGGGAAAGAAACAAGTGAAATTATGATTCATAAAGAATGAATCACTCATTTATTTGAAGTGTCCATTGAGTATTTACTATGGTCCAGACACTGGACTAGAACCTGGGGATATGTTTGTGAAGTAAACGATCATTGCTTCACCTCTGGGGGTTTGCAACCTATAATGTACTGAGAGGCCAAGAGCCAGGAATGAATATTTAAGCTGAAGGATGAAGAATAAGAATGACAGGCAATTGGATCCAATATGGCAGCAGACTAGGTGGAAGCTACACTCACCTCCCAGGACAAAACTGGAATTACAATTAAGTTATAGAACAATCATTCTGAATAACTAACTGAAGACTAGCTGAAAAGAAGTCTTATAACCAAGGGTTTACAGAAGAACCCACATTGAGACTGGTATAAAGGGCAGAGACATGAAAAGGACTGGTCCTACTCCCACAGGGTGGCAGATTAGGTTTTGGAGGGATATGTCAGCTATGAGGGTTCCCCCTGAGAAGCATGGGTGTAAACCTAAGTTGAACTCCTAGTCCATAGCACCACAGCCAGGGAGAGGTGCCCTTATAACATCTGTTTGTGAAAAGCAATGGGATTTCTATCCTAAAGGGAGAGACAGGATTCCAGTAGAGACACAGGCACCCTCTTAAAGGACCAACATACAAAATTTGTTCACAGCAACTTACCCAGAGCTCTAATAGAGGAAGGATGTAGCAAACTAAAGTTGAGTGAGGAAAGTCTGTGGCTTGTGGCTCTGGGGAGAGAGCTAAAGGTATAGCTGCTGGGATCCTTGTGCTGAGTCATTCTCCCATATTGCAGATGCCATGTTCCTCAGGTATAGCACTACCCTCCACTCAAGTATCAGCCTGAGGGAAAAGCAATTGCCCAAACCTCTGGACTCCCTTTTGCCCCACCCTGCAGAGCTTATGTCCTATTGAGGAGTCAGCTGTCTTGGCCAGGGTGTAAAGTTCTGGGCAGACTCCAGGGATATCAGTGACTGAGTTGTGTGGCTTTGGGGTGAGGGCCATTGCCCTCACTTTTCCTGTGAACCTGAATGGTGCACCCCCCTCATGGGAGATCTGCTAGAAACACCCTCCAGGCCCACCTTGTAGACTCTGGCTCTGGAAGCCCCATCCATGTGACTCCTACTGGCTCTGCCCTGCCAAAGTCGGGCAAAAAACAAAACAGACTGAGTAATGTGACTCAAGAGCAGGGGCCACAATCACCCATTATCCCCAAAACCTGACTGTCTCACTCTTCTCATGGGAGACTCACTAGCCCCATCCTCCTAACTCCCAGTAGCTCCACAGTGCTGAGGTCTGTCTCCTCCTGGCAGAATCTGGGAGTAAGCTGTGTGGCTTTAGAACAGGTGCCATTTTTCATATCAAACCTTTCACACAGCCAAATCTTGGTCTGTTTGTGCCTAAGAAACTCTTTAAGCCTCATCTTGATAATTCCCTGAGACCCTGTTCCAACACATAGGCATACAACACCCACCAGATGGCAGCTAGACTTGATATATCCAGGGCATTTGCTCAGTGGCCCAGCACTAGCACCGAGTTTGAACCTACACCAGTCTGGTGAACACAACTTGCCTCAACCTGATGACTCACTGTGAATCTACCTCACACAACTCGAGTACAGCCAGAGACCTTTTCAGTTATTGAGCCTAGCAAGCAGCCACAGGCAGAGGCAGGGGAAAACAGATTTCAGGGTGCTTGGGACTTTTGATGGTATGCCTTGGCACAGTGCTGGTAAAAGTCAGCCTTGGCCTGTAGTTTGAGCCTTCCTGCACACACTGGAGCCCAGTAGAGGCAGCCACAAACCGTGGATCACTTGTAGCTCCAAACAGGTCACTGAGGGCCAGTCACAGACAGTGTCTTACATTGGTCTGCACTAGATTCACTCCCAAGAAGCCCAGAACCAACATAACCAGTGGCCAGCTTCAGAAAACATCACAGTGGGATCCAATAAGCTTCACAAGCAGTATACCCAAAAGGAAACCTTGGCAGGCACCAAACCCTGCTGAGGAAAATTCTGCTTCATGCAGTCAGCACTTGCACAGAAGGCCATCTGCTGTGGTTAGGGTTGAGCCTCACAGTTAGCCAGCCTGAGGGTCAATCCCATGCAAGAAAGGGCCAATAACATCAAGACTCAAATACCACAGAAGGGCCCACAATACTCACATGAGGGACATTCCTGGAACACCAACTCAGGATATCAATGAGCCTGCACCACTGTACCCTGATGCGGACTCCATCCTGTGGAGTCTGTATGTTGGGAATGCAACAAACAAATTCACATGGACTACCAAAGTCCTGTGGAGAAAAAGGGACAGCAGAGCCACTCTCTAAGAGAGAGCACCTTGGCCACTCTCTCAAGGGGAGAGTGCCTCGACCCTTGCCTTGACAAGCTTTTATTGGCTTTCTAATAGCATACATTAAAGAAGGTTCTCATTCATTATGCTCAGGTTTGCCTTAGGTAATTACTTTTTACAGATAACAAAGGAAAGGATGTTACAGATTACTTTCTACAGATTAACAAGGAAAAATGTAAATGCAAGGAAACAATATGAGTAATTAATCCAGTTACACTCCATCCTTGGGAGAATTAGCACAGACTTCAGGAAGTTACTTTAAAGATATGCAGTAAGTGTTGCTTCAACTCAGGGTGAGGGAGCTTTGGCAAGATCAAGCCTCAAAGCAGCCTAGGTATAATGCAGGCCCAGTTTCCCACAGGAAAGCTGAACCCATGGTTTTGGCATCCTGTGTGCTGACACATGCCTATGGGATTTCCAATAGGGCTAGGCTGCATTTGCCATTGCCATGCAGATCAGTTCCTGATAGTACCCCACAGAACACCTACTATATAAGGTCACCATATGAAGACTGGAAGTCATAGCATACCTCTCTAGTATATAGACTGGAAGTCAAGCACATCTCTCTAATATACAGAAACAAACACAAAGAGACAGCCAAAAATGGGGACACAAAGAAACAAGCCCCAAATGAAAGGAGAATTTCCTACAAAAAGAGCTAGATGAAAGGGAGACAAATAATTTATCAGATATAGAGTTGAAAGCAGTGGTTATAAGAATGCTCAACAGCATGAAAAAGGACACAGAAACAACAACAAAAAGGACGTGTCAAAAGTAAAAATGCAATATATGAAATAAAGAATACACTGGAAGGAATAAACAGTAAGTTGATTAAAACAGAGGATCAAGTCAACCATTTGGAAAACAAGATTGAAAAAAACCCCAGCTAATCAGAACAGCTAAAAAGAAAAAATAATTTTATTTTTCAATTAATTTTTTTAAATTCTCAACCAAGGACACTTTTTTTCATTGCTTTACAGAGAGAGGAAGACAGGAAGGGAGAGAGAGAAACATTTATACAAGACAAAAACATCAATTGGTTGCCTTCTGTACAGTACATGCCCCCAGACTGGGGATCATGTGCACACAGACAAGAAATTTAATCCACAACCTAGTTATGTTCCCTGACTGGGATCAACCTGCAACCTTTTAATTATGGGATGACACTCCAACCAATTAAGCTACACTAGTCAGGGCAAGAAAAAAAAAAAAAGAATTGTTGAAGTGGAAGATAGTTTAAGGCACCTTTGGTACAAAACTAAGGATAACAACCTCCACATCATAGGGGTATCAGAGGAGAAAATGAAAGCAAGGGATGGAGAACCTAATCAAAGAAATAATGACCCAAAACGTCCCTAATGTGGTGAAGGAAAAAGACACATAAATTCCATAAATCCAGGAAGTGAAAAGTCCTAAACAAGATAAATCTAAACAGGCCTATACCAAGCAAGACACATCATAATTAAAATGGCAAAGGTTAAAGAAAAAGGGAGAATCTTAAAAGCCACAAGAGAAAGACACTTAGTAACCTACAATGGAGCTCCCATAAGACTGTTAGCTGATTTTTCAACAGAAACAATTCAGGTGAGAAGGAATTGGCATGAAATATTCAAAGTGATAAAAAAGCAAGGACCTACAACCAAGACTACTTTCTACTTTCTCCAGAAGGGCTATCATTTAAAGTTGAAGGAGAAATAAAGAGCTTCCCAAATAATAACAAACTACAGGAGGTTGTTACCACTGAACAACTATTACAACAAATGGTAAAAAGCATGCTTCAAGAAGAAGAAAAAACAAAAGAACATAGTTAAAAGAATACAATGGCCATAAATACACACCTATGAATAATCACTTTAAATATAAGTGGCTTGAATGATCCAATCAAAAGATAGTCCTAAGGGTAGGTTAATGGATAAGAAAAAAAAGACCCATATATATGCTGTCTACAAGAGACCCATCTCAGAATGAAAGATACACACGTACTAAAAATAAAGGGATAGAGAAAGATATTTCATGCAAATGGAAAGAAAAAAACACTAGGTAGCAATACTTTTACCTGACAAAATAGACTTTTAAAAAAGGCTGTAGGGAGACAAAGAAGGACACAACATAATGATAAGAGGAATAATCCAACAAGAGGATAAAATCCTTGTAAACATTTATGCACCCAACATAGGAGCACCTAAATATGTAAAGCAAATCTTGATGAGCATAAAGGGAGAGATTGATAGTAATACAGTCACTGTAGGGGATTTTAACACATTACTGACAGAAAAATAAACAAAGAATTGTAGCCTTAAATGACAAACTAGATCAGATGGATTTGATTGATATCTTAAGAAAAACTCTCCCCTAAACAGTAAAATATACATTCTTCTCAAGTGCACATGGAACAATTTCTAGGATAGACCACATGTTAGGACACAAAACAAGTTTCAATAAATTTTAAAAGTTTGAAACCTTATCAAGTATCTTTCTGACCATATTGCTATGAAACTAGAAATCAATTTAACAAGAAGAAAACTGAAAAGCACATGAAGACAAGGTGCTAAGTAACATGTTAATAAAAATGAATGGGTTAACAATTAGATCAACAAAGAAATCTAAAGATACCTTGAAACAAGTGAAAATTGGAACACAACAACTCAGAATCTATGGGACACAGTGATGAGATAACAGTCCTAAGAGGGAAATTCATAGCATTACATGCCTATATCAAGAAACAAGAAAAACTCAAATTATCTAAATTTACACCTAAGGAGCTAGAAAAAGAACAACAAACGAAGCCCAAAGTGAGTAGAAGAAAGGAAATAATAAAGATCAAAGCTAAGATAAATGAAATAGAGTCTAAACAACCAATACAAAAGATCAATGAATCCAACAGCTGGTTCTTTGGAACGATAAAAAAAAAAATAATTAACCTTTAAACAGACTCATTAAGAAATAAAAAGAGAAGACCCAAAAAATAAACTCAGAAGTGAAAAAGAAGTAACAACTGCAACAAAAGGATTGTAAGAAAGTATTATGAACAACTATATGACAAGAAATTGGACAATATGGAGTAAATGGATAAATTCCTAAAAAAATGAAATCTTCACAAATTGAATTAGAAAGAATCAGAAAATCTGAATAGATGGACTACAACTAGTGAACTTGAAGGAGTATTAAAAAAACTCCTAGCTCTTCTGTGGCTGCCTGTAGTGTAGGTTTGAGCTGGTATGGAGAAGTGCACTCAAGGCCAAAGGGAGCAAGGAGAGTCTGGGAGGAGCTGGGAGCAGGCAAGCACACCCATTGTCCTTTGCTGCTGTGATGTCCATGCTGTGCTTTGTGGGCCAGGTAGCAGCATAGATAAACACAGCTTACCTCCTCACACAACCATGTTAAAACTGCAACTAAATTATAGAACAATCGTCACTCAGAACTGGCAGAAATTGAGTTGTATGGAAGTCTGACAAATACAGAATTAAAGAAACCACAACCATTTAGACTGGTAGGAGGAATGGAGATGCAGATTGGATTGGTCCCACATACACATGTGGTAGGTAAAAATTCAGGAGCGATATCTTGGGAGCAAGGAATCCCAGCCCCATACAAGGCCCCCAAGCCCAGGGTACCTGTGCCAGGAAGATAAGTCCCAACATCTTCTTGTTGCAAAAACCAGTGGGGAATGAGTCAGTGGAAGAAACTTGTGGAGTCCCAGGCAGTTCCTCTCGAAGAACCCACACACGAATTTACTCAGACTCACTCCCTCTGAGCTCCAGCACTGGGATAACAGCTTGAAAGGCACCAGTGTCATACAGGGAGAAACCGCAGTGGCTGGCATCTAAGGCAAGAGCTGGGGGACAGTTTTGTCCCAGACAGAAAGGGGGGAAGAGTCACAGAGCCAGCAGGTGCCATAACTGACACTCCATCAAACTGGCTATCAGTTTGCCCAGACCTGGAGATCCCCTGAGACTCTGTCCCCACCCAACTTACAACAGTTAACCATAGCTTTTCCATATGAATGATGGGTCTTGGCTCATGCTTCACAACTTCCTAAATCCTTTCAAACAAGCAACAGCTGGCCTCAGTAAGCCTCTAGCCTGAGTACCCCTTGATAAATGGCCCTAGGCATGGCACTAGCAGCATCCAGCATACATTCACAGCTTGGCTTTGCCTGGGAATCTCCAAGCCCAGCACAAGTAGCAGTTATCTCAGAAAGCTCTATAGCTTAGTCAGGGTTGCCCTTGGTAAAACACAGTTGGGTGCTTCCCTTGACCTGCACCACCCAGGACATCCCAGGGCCTGTGCATCCAGTGGACAGCTACAGACCATGTCAGAACACCACTACCCTACCCCTACACAGCTGATCCTCCAAGGGGATGGAGGTTGGTGATCAACCAATCCTTGAAACTGACTGTCCTGGATAAATCCCTATTTACTTGCTAACAGCAATCAAGGCTCAACTACAACAGGAGGATGTACCCAACAAACACAAAGGGTATACCTGGAGTACCCAGCTTTGGTGATAGGGGAGGCTGTGCCTCTGGACCCTACAGGATACCTACTACATTAAGCCATGCTACCAAGATAGGGAATCATAGTGGCTCTACCTAATACATAGAGACAAACACAGGGAGGCTGCCAAAATAAGGAGACAAAGAAACATGGCCCAAATGAAAGAGCAGATTAAAAACTCCAGAAAAAGAACTAAACAAAATAGAGATAAGTAGTCTATCAGATGAAGAGTTCAAAACATTGGTTATAAGGATACTCAAGAAATTTAGCAAGGACCTCAATGGCATAAAAAAGATCATTTCAGAAATGAAGGACACACTTATTGAAATAAAGAACAATTTACAGGAAAACAACATAGAGTGAATAAAGCCGAGAATCAAATCAATGATTCAGAACATAAAGAAGGAAAAAATAAACAAACATAAACACAAGAAGAAAAAAGAATCCATAAAAAAGAATAGTACAAGCAGCCTCTGGGACAACTTCAACTGTACAGACATTTGCATAATAGGGGTGCCAGAAAGAGAAGAGAAAGAGCAAGAAATTGGAAATCTATTTGAAAAAAATAATGAAAGAAATCTTCTCTAGCTTGGTGAAGGAAATAGGCATGCAAGTCCAGGAAGCACAGAAAGTCCCAAACAAAATGAATGCAAAGAGTTCCACTCCAAGTCACACCATAATTAAAATGCCAAAGGTTAAAGATAAAGAGAGAATCATAAAAGTAGAAGGAGAAAAGCAGTTAGTTGCCTATAGGGGAATTCCCATAAGACTGTCAGCTGATTTCTCAAAAGAAACTTTGCAGACTAGACGCTATTGGCAAGAAATATTCAAAGTCATGAAGAGCAAAGACATACAGCCAAGGCTGCTCTACCCAGCAATGATATCATTTAGAATAGAAGGGCAGATAAAAAGCTTCCCAGATAAGAAAAAAAAAACTAAAAAAGTTCATTATCACCAAACCATTATATGAAACATTAAAGGGACTTATTTAAGAAAAAGAAGATCAAGGGCTTCCGGCCAAGGTGCAGTCGTAGGTGGAAACACTGTACCTCCTCTCACAACCAAGATTAAGGACAACAAATATTTACAAACAATAACACAACCAGAACACAGAAAATTGAACTACAGAAGTCCAACAACCATTCAACCAGACCAGTAAGAGAGGCGGAGTCAGCAGAGACCGAACCTGGCAGGGAAAGGCAGTGGCTGGCAGACC
>PVKM010039783.1:0-13661 GCA_004027735.1 Carollia perspicillata | reverse complement strand
CCATTTGGAGCACTGATTGCTCATGACACACCCAGGTGGGCTTCAGTTTGGTTTGTGGACAGACATGAAGGCCCAGACCTGCCCCAGACCTGGGTCTGAAATAGGGTATCTAGTGTCTGGCCAGGGAAGAAGAGGATGTGAAGATGTGGGGGAATACAGACCGTGGGGTTGACAAATAAAGGTCACCTTTTAAGTCTTGTAGGTTTCATTGGAGAGATTTGGACTTAAAGATAACCAGACAGAGAGATAACAAGATCTGGGTTCTGTCACCAGCTCTGTGGCACTCTGGCTGTTCCATATTGGCCAATCCACCCACCCTCTCTCAACCTCCCCCTCCTCCGCTGTCAATGGGGATAATTCTATTTCCCTCACTTTCAAGGCTTTTGTGAAGATCTTCATGTTAGAAGGTACTGCAAACTGTAGAGCTATTAATATCTATAAATAAGAATTATGATCATTTTAATATATACCCAGATGTCAAAAATGAAAGAATTTTCAAAGGAAAGCCAGCAATGTAAGAGAAATGGAGTACACTCTTTCTTTAGGCTCTAAACATTTGAAACTCTCCCAAAAACAACTTCAGCCTTCTGGTGTCAATGAAACACATTGCTTACTTTGTTTTTTAAACTCTCCCTTCCCTGCCCCCCACCCCCGCAGTTAGCTGCTCACAGCTTGTCTCCTGCAGTTACTGCTAAAATGTATTTCTCCCCCTGTACGTTCTAGTTTCTCAGACTGAATCCATTCCGTTTGGCTGAAGGAACAGACCAGACAATATCCAACCTGACTTTCCTCCCCTCAGCCACCAGGGAGCTGAGAGATGAGTTTCAGTATTTTGCCAACAGACGACTGGGGGTTAAAACAACCACCTGTAAACTGAACATGATAGGTTTTATTTATATATATATATATTTTTTTTTTAATTTTTTTAACAGCAAAGCCTGGGAATGCCCAGGAAGCAGATGAGATCATCTGTCTGGTCTGTGAGCAGCATGTTCTGCAGGTCTTCTCATTCCCCATTACGTCATGCTGGAAAGAGAAAGCAAAGCATCTGGACGTTCCGTACGCAGTCTGCAGGGGTGCTAAGTGAGGGAGGCACTGGCTTGCTGGAGAGGTGTGATCCCCCATTCTGTTCACATGTGAGTAGGAGCACTCATTAATTCTGCCAACAGTTAGAAAATGCCCACAATGAGCCTGTGATTTTTGATGCGAAAATAATCTTGCATATTTATTAACTTATTCATTTAACAAATGGTTGTTTTTCGTGCTTACCCTGTAGCAGGTACCATACTAGAGGCTGGGGATACAAAGATGAACAAAAGGTATAAAAGCCCCTGCCTTCTTGAACCTGGTATTCTGTAGCAAGAGATGGTCAATTCACAAATCAACATGTTAATACAGGGTACAATGTCAGATAAATGCTCTGATGTAAAAACTAACCATGATGAGGGGATAGAGAGATAGGATGGCTGGTCTGGACAAGAGAATTGAGGAAAGTCCCTCTAAGAAGGTGACATCCAAGTGGAAACCAGAATGAACTGAAGGTTGCACCAAAAAATATCTCTGAAGAAGAGGAAGGGATCTCTGGGCAGAGAGACGGTAAGTGCAAAGGTCCTGAGACTAGAAAGTGGTTTAGTAAAGAGGCAACTATTTTCACATCCATTATCTTGGGTCATCCCTGTAACCCCAGGATAAAACCCAGGAGTGGGTTTTCTCCATTATGCTGCATATTCAAGAGGCTATCAATTCCCCTTCTCTTCAAACAAGGTGGTTTAAAAAACAACCACAACAACAACAGATTCAGCCCTCCTTCCCCTTTACTTTTCTTTAATTATCACATGTGCTTTCTGTTAAGCTTTCTTTCTATAGAAGGAAAATTAAACTGAGAGTTATATCATTGAAAATAGCAAGGAAGAGGGAAGAATTCTCCCACTCCCCCTCTGGTTTGCATAAGAATATTGAATGTGCTACATTTGGATAACAAGTTCTAGAACTGTCTAGTTATGTCTCTCGTCATGTTTAATGCTCCAGTATATTTTGGTGCTGAGGATATTACGAAACCATTCTTCTTTCTGCAAACCAAAGTGACCGGCTGGCTGCTGACAGGCACATTTGTACTCAGTGCAAAGATTTTGCTTGAAACAGACTTGTCTCACTTTTGTCTTGGCCCTTCATACTCATGAGGGGATCTTATCACTGAGGCCATCACTGAAAGCCACTTCCAAAAGGTGCTTTTACAAACAGACATTGGGGAGACCTTCAAACTCATTCATTTTGCTAATAATCAAGACCTAATTTCATGAAGTTTAATTGACTGGGGCTCTGGTTAGGTCTAAAGGAAAAAATAGGAACTGGCAAAAAAAATAAGGAGAATTAAGAATGAAGGAAATGGGGAATGAATTAACATTAATTACGAACCAGGCACATTTAGTCTGCAATATAACCTTATAAGGCAGGCATCTTTGTCCCTATTTAAAGACAACGTTAAGTACAGAGATTCTGGAACCAGCCAGAGATCAGAGAGCTAATGAATGCCTCAGTTGGGACCCAAACCCAGGTTTAGCTTCTGCTAGCCTCTGCCTCAGTTTTCTCTTTAAAAAGCAGAGATAATCAAAAAGTTTGTGATTTCTGGGGCCTACAGATCTATTAAAATATTTAATCATTAAAAGTCCAAGGGACTGAAATATGTGCTCAGTACCCCCAAATATCCAGCAATTTCATATTTAAACGGAGGACAATATCCCTTTAAAATGGTCCTTCCAAAAAACCTGGCCCCAAATGGCTGGCTCCCATTTGAGGTTGCACAATGGAGATCCTATAATAGCTATAAATAGCACTGGGTAATCCTCAAGGCTCCTTGCTGAGTGACCACTGATGCAGTCTGAGGTTTGGATGACACTATTATGAGAAGTGTTGGAACAGACTGATACTGTCCTCTTTAGAATGGTGGCTTCTCTGCAGAGAAAGGAGAACTGTTCCCTTAAGTGGGCTTTCATAGGCTACTTTGATTAATCACATAACTTGCCAGGGTGTGAGTATCTGTCTACCTGTCTGACTTTCCATTTGGCCTGTTGGCTGCTTCTTCAGAACAGAGGCCATAACTTCCTCACCCTTATGTCCCCATGCTGTGCCACAATGTTGGCACTCAGTTGTTTTGGTAAACAAATGTCAGTGATCTTCTGCTGAAAAACAAACTGCTCCAAAACTTTGTGGCTTAAAACAACCATCATTTATTTAGCTTACAATTTTGCAGGTCAGCAATTTAAGGGGCAGGGCTGGGTGGCTCTTCTGGTTTCTGCTGGGCTCCCTCATGAGGATGGGGTTAGTTGGGCAGCTCTGCCTCTGAGTGTGGCTGTCCACATATGTCTCCCTTCCTCCTGCACTCTGGCCCAGTTGTGTTCCCATGGCATGGCAGGCAAGTGAGAGAAACAGGATCACGCAAAACTTCTTACACTCTAGACTCAGAAATGGCACATTCTAACTTCTGCCACATGCTGTTAGATGAATCGAGACATTAGGGCACCCAGAATAAAAGCATGAGCAAATAGATCGCCTCTTGATTAAAGAGCTGCAATATCGCATTTCAATGGATGCAAACTGAGTAGAGAATGGGGGCCATTTTTCAACATATCACAAAATGTTTGTAATGAATGAAATGCCTGACACACGAAATTGTGATATGTGATCCCCTTGCTCACTAAAATCAATGCACCTTTTATAAATAAGTTACTTTCTAACCTGGAAGAAGGAGATAGAGGTGACCAACCAACTGAGAATGTGAGATGGCCCCAAACATGGGCCTCGAAAGTGTTGATGTTCCAAATTAGAGTATTGAAGTTCATGGTTTGGGTTTCGTTTTGGTTTTTCCCTTGGGGAAGGGGTGTCCCCTGACCTAACTTCTACACATACTTAAATTAATAGTGCCTATTCTCTTTCTTACCCTAAGAGACAGTGTTTTATGGTTTGGCGAGAGGGCATGTGTTTTGAAGTCGGACAGACTTGGTTTCAAACTCTGGCTCCTGCAGGAGACCTGGTGTAATTTAGCTCATCTTTCTGGTTGGTTTCTTTGTCTGTAAAATGGGAGTTATTAATAACAACCGTGCATGTCTGTTCTACTATTAAATGAGATAGTACATGACACTTAACACAGTGCCTAACACAACACAGGTGACATGTTAGCCCCCTTCAGACTTTTCCTCTCCATTGCTGGAGGGTCCATTCCTATAAACCTGAGATAGGATGGAGTTTCTCAAACACTGATATAAAACTCAGTACCTGGGAATACTCAAATCCAATGATAAACATTGGGCACCACTTCTACTTGAAAATTAAAGTTAAGAAATTTAATTGAACAGCATTTTAAACCAGTATTCCATATTAAAACAAATGTAAATGTGAATTCATATCTGATGGGTGTTTGATTAATAAAACACGTGGCTTTAAAGAAAGCTCCAATGAGCAGGAAGGAGTTCACCTATGCTGCACTATTACATATGTCCCCATAGTTGCAGGGATAGTGAAGGAGAAAGTTTGAGAATCAAACATTGGGTAAGACCTACCTGGAGCCCAGCTTGCCACTAGGGATTCTTCTGGATGTTGATTTCTCTGTTTCCATGCCTGCAATTAAAGAAAAATTCCCTCTGTGTTTTCTTCTACCATTCCTTGCTCTCCATTCCTGAAAATAAAACTGGCTGATCTATTATATTTACCTTTTGTCCTATTCAAGGTTCCATCTTCCAACTGAACCTCTCCTAATCATACCCACCCTTATTTTTTCTTCTCTTCCAACTTTTCAGAAGATTCCAGTGTGTTTTTTGTTTTTTTTTTTTTTTCAGTTTTTAGATCAGCTTTGACCACATGAGCACTGTTTATAAAAGAGCCCAATGGCAAGGGAATCTGCCACAGCCTATGATGATTGTTTTTGCCTAGTAGATCTCCAGCTTTCAAGCAGAGCTGGGTATTTCTTGCAGGTCATCTTTGTATGGCATTAACATTCAATGCAAGCTCCCAGACATCAGTGTGGATCTGTCTCAATAACTATAATCACCGCTGACATGACATGCATCGAGTTTTGTTTTTGGTTTGTTTGGTTTTTTGACACAATGAGGTCACCAGAGACAGAAAGAACCAGAGATATAATAGAGTTTTATATTTTTATTATTTTTTAAGGTTTTATTTATTTATTTTTAGAGAGGGGAAGAGGGGGAGGGAAACATCAATGTGTGGTTGCCTCTTGCAAGCCCCCTACTGGGGACATGGCCCGCAGCCCAGGCATGTACCCTAGACTGGAAATCAAACCAGCGACGCTTTGATTTGCAGCCCGGCATTCAATCCATTCAGCCATACCAGCAAGGGCAGTAATACAGTTTTAAATCCACTCTCATAAACACCTAGTTAGAGGAAAGAGGTTCTGAAATCAGACAGTCAGGCAGTATGCAGATGTGGTTATAAGCTCTGATGTGGAACCCAGGGCTGCACAGATTCATGTCCTAGCCCCGCACCTAGCTTTGTGGCCTTCAGTGGTCACTTTGCCTCTCTGTGCCTCAGTTTCCTCACTTGTGCAATGAAGATGATAATGCTGTTTACCTTATAAGATTGTTAGGACTGAATGCGTTGACAATGCAAGATGTTTCAAAGGTTCTGGCATATATTGTACATAGGCTTGCTTTTCCTTAGTGTCTGCAGACTGATTAATAGATTGTAATGTGACCTTGGACAGGTTAACAAAACTTTTTGCTGTTTACAAATCTATAAAATGGTGCTAATAATATTTGCCTCAAGAAATTATTGTAAGAAGTCAAGTTATATTAAGTGAGTAACATGACACTCAGAGAATAGTAGCTACGTATTATTGGCAATAGCAAATAATCGTTGTCATCATCAAGTCAGTAATCAGGATAATGACTGCCTGAGGCAAATGAGGAGTTATTTTAAGCATTAAATTATATTTGAAAATTTAGTGTTAGGTATCTATTATGTATAGAGACAGACATGAGAAGTGAGGGCATTGGAGTTGACAAATTGAATTTGAGTTACTACATACATCACTTAGCAAGAGCAAAGCAGTGAGCATATTATTTGACTTTTCTTTGTTTCTCTTTCCTCATTGAAAAGACTGGAAAAATACCACCTACCTTGCAAGATTGTTGTAGGATTAAACAGGATACTATGTAAAGCACTTGGCACATTAGTAGAGCTCAATAAATGGCAGCTATTCTAAATCAAAAGTCTAAGACAGGAAAACGACCTGCAATTTCTTTTTATTAATATAAAGTGAATCTTTAAAAAGCTTGATTTATCCTTGCAAGCTGGATTCCAGCAAAGTTAATGACAATGGAGAGAAAAGAGGAATGAGGGTTAGAAGGACTAAATACACAGAATGTGTAAGGACTTTTGCTGAGGTTAGCTGTAAGGAATTTGTGGTTTGATTCAAAAGACTTCAGTTTTATGAGGTTTGAGAGCCTTTTCAAAAGGAAAACCAGATGTATCAATGGAAATTTTACTCAAACAGTGCTATCTTCAGCAAATGCTGCTTTGAGTCTGTCTGTTACATTGGGTAGGGGTTGGACCGGAGACAGATCCTGGGGTGTTTTTTAAAGCTTAATTGGTCTTGTCTCGCAGACCCTTGGTGATGTTCTGTAATGGGTCATGAGACCAATACTTTGTAAGCAAAGGGCCCCAGAACCACAATCAGAGGAAAGATTCCACTATAGCCCAGACAGAAAAAGCGCTTCCTGTTTCAGACTCCTGCTTTCCATCTTTGAGGAAAACAGGGTTTATCCTCCCAAGGAGTCCCACATCTTCATGCCCAATTCTTGTAGTAGTCAATGGAGATGAGTTGCTTCCCTAAAACCCCAGTCACTTGGCTTTAGGAGCCTTGAAGGTAAAGCGCTTCCAGGAGACAATAAACAGTGCTTATGTTAACTTGCTTATGCCAGCTAAACTGCGAAGACAATGAATTTTCTAGTACGATTATCAGAACTAACGTGCAGGCCTTGTGAAAAGGCTTGGAAAGACTAAAAACATATAAGGAAAAATCATCACAAGATTGGGTACCTGCTCAAGGCATGCAAAGTGAACAGGAGAAGCCAGGAGTATGGAGAGAGTGGGGCATAAAGCATTAGCAGAAAAAGTGAGATACAGAGTGAATGCAGGTGGTTTGGGGATGTTGAGGCCCGGGCAAGCTGACATTGAACATCTATTGGGCTATTTCTTCTAGGGGACCCTAAACACATTTCCTGGGATAGGAGTTGATTTTTAAAGGGGCTGCATGGAGGTGGATAGCTAGGTGAATGCCTTCAGGGTCAAAGACGAAATGCTTGTTTGTTTAAGACCATTCTTCTGCCACCACCTCCTAGAAACACTCACTAAGGCTGCTGTGACCACTTTCTTCATCTTACTTAGAGGCAAACATTTTAGGGACAGGGAAAAGTAAGCAGAAAGGCAGGCAGGAGGCAATAAGGCAGGGGGGTTAAGAAGACTGACTCTGAAATCAGACGGCCTGAGATGAGAACCATAGTGGAGTTTTAAATTTGTATAGATTTTGGGGGCTAAAGCCCATGCTGCTAACCTATTAATAGTGAATATCCAAAAGACAAAATGTGTTAAACCTGCTGAACTGAATGACATGTATATAAACTTTTTTCCTTATCCTGGCTCTGTGCATGATCAGAATAAGAAACCTGATATATCTCTTTATGGTCAGAAGTACAACAAGCAGAGTTTTAAATCAGTGAAGGATACAGTCCAAGTCAGGTTCATCTTATAGTCCATTCTGCGCATCCAAACAGGTTTGCCCAACCTTGAATGTGACTCATTTGCTGAAGAAAACCTGTATCCTCCTCTGGCTCAATAGTAGAGAAATAAAAGTAAGGGAACAATTTCCTCACCTGAGCAATGCCCGAGTCATTGTGGAGGGAGCGGGGTAGTGCATCTCCTAAACCCATGCATGCCGGTGGCCTTAGTTGCGAATTTTTAGTGATGCCCCTGTACCCTTGTCCATCTTCTGCAAGGATGTTGAAGTGATCTCTAAATTTCAGACCTACACGTGGCATAGATTATTAACTTTCCTAAATATTCATTCTCCAGTTCTAGTAGAGAAACATAAAACCTGACTTTATGGGGACCCATGGCTGTCCATGTAAGGATTGCATTTTTTAATCTTCTTCGTAGCTGGATTGGAACACATCGCTCATTTCTGACAAATGGGATAAGACCAGAAGTGCCTTATCCAAGCTTCCGAGACTCCCTTTGGAGAGCGAGCAGAAGCCTTCCTGCCATGGTCTGGATTTTTGCGTCCACCCAAAAGTCCTATGTTGAAATCTTAATGCCCCATGTGAAAGTAGTAGGAGGTGGGGTCTTTGGGAGGTACTTAGGTCATGTGAGAGTGGAGCCCTCATGAAGGATAGTCCTCTTATAAAGGAGTCATCGCAGAGCGTCTTCAACCTTCCACCATGTGAGGGAGGACACAGCGAGAGGGTGGCATCTGCAACCTGGAGGAGGGCTCTCACCAGAACTCAACCATGCTCTTGGACTTCCCTGATCTTGGACTTCCAGCCTCCAGAATGGGGAGAAATAAGTATCGTTGTTTAGAAGGCAGCCAGTCTCTGGCATTTTGTTATAGCAGCTCAGACAGACTAAAACACTTCCCATAGGGCTCTTATTTGTTGCTGCTCCCGTCTTCCTGCCTGGACTATGAGTTTGGAATATGAATTTAAAGGCCACATGTAGGGATGGTTGGAAAAAGTCACTGTGGAAATCCTACACTACATAACTCCAGACTTGTATGTGAAAAACAAACTTCTTTTGTGTTAAAAAGCAGTATTAATTTGGAATTTTCCATTACTAGCAATCAAACCTAACCTTAAATGATATGTCAATTGTGTCATTCTTTGCTTAAAACTTATCCACTGTTCTCAATTGAGCTCAGGCAAAAATCCCAAACCCCATAACCAAACATTCAATGTCTTTATAACCTGTACATTTGAAATTATACTTTAAGCTTTCCACTTATATTTGAACAAACCAGCAATACCTAATGATTTGTATTTCCTTAAGTATTCACAATTTGTCCCATTTCCTTCTTTCTGTGCATGTTGTCAACTTCTGCTTTAAGAGTCATCTTGTTTGAAAGAAAAGCGTCACTTTCTTTGACAAACTCTCTCTTACCTTTTGGGCAGGCTCATGGGTTCCTTCTACTCTATTTCAGTGTCACCAGTAGCAACCACTTGAACACAAAGGGAGAGTCTGCGTGTGTTTCTGATTTCACCCCAGACTGCTTGCCCAGAGGAATGCAATAGTGCCATGTACATATTTAAGCCACCCACACTGCCTGGTATAAAATAGATGCTCAAAAAATCCCTTTTAAGTGAACATATGCTGATCATCCAGCCATCTTCCTTTGCTAATCAATAGAATGTTTCAATATGATGTTATTGATTCTTTGAAACAAAACTTCTGGAGTGTATCTTGGTGTGAATTTGTAACCTTGGGCAATTCGTTCTGAATATCAGTTTCCTTTTCTATAAAATTGGAGAAGAAAAGACTTGCTTCATGGTTTGGGGGATTATTAAGTATAATACAGTACATAGGCCATCCTATCCTCCCTGACCTATTATTTCCCCTCATTAAATGGCACTCATTATCACTATTCTTTAGGAAAGTTTACTCAGTCCAGAGAAGTCACCCCCCAAACCACGTGCATTCAAAATGAAAGAGACAGGAAGATCTTACATGAAGAAACCCACCAGAAAATCAGTGGCACAGGCAGCCTTACATAATGGAATACGTCCTGGACCGAGCATTTTGATCTCTGAGAAAGTCCTGGCTGAGCCTCTAGATACTATGAGATCATGAGGAAGTCACCTCCACCCCCAGACCTTGGTGCCTCCATGTGTGCAGAGTTGAAAGTGCTCTGGTGATGTCAAGGGGCCAGTCTGAGTCTATTACAACTTGGAGCCGCACTCCCTTTGGCCCAGTGTCACCATTCTTAGTCCATTGAACCAGGCAAATGTTGCCCTTGGATGATTTTGTTCTTACCAGTCTCCCCACACTCCCACCCCCTCCTCACCCACTGTTTTATGGGAACCAGCGTGAGTTAGTTGTACCTTTAGACTTTGGACTGATGCTACATGTTTGCACAGAGCGGGTGATTGGTTTCATATGGCCGCACCATCCAGCAGCTGGGGACATCTGCTTATACTTAACACACAGGCAAGCTTCCCATAGTCAGGAGTCAGCATGCTCCTGGCTGAGAAGGGGTTGGCCCTCTGGGCTGCTAAAGCAGGGACTTAGACTTGTGTTCTGGACTTGAATGTCAGGAAGAATAACTAGACATGAAATAATTGGAGTAAGAATCATCCCTCTGGCATATCTGGATGTATGAATTGCCTATGGAAATGAGACAGTTGGACAGGAAGCAATAAATTATACTGATGAAGATAATTAAGAGAGACTTTGAAGGGTGCTTTGTCTGCAGAGAGAAGTCCAGGCTTCAGGGATATTGACCCACATTGAGAAGGATAATACCTGTCCCAGCAACAGCCTCAGTATGTAGCCCATGCTCACCATGAGAAGGGACTACCTTCTCTGTGTGACACTTCCCCCAACAAAGACCTGGATTTTTGCTCCATTGCAGTAGGATGACATGCACAGTGGAAGGAGTACTGGCCTTAGAATCATTTGACCAGGTATGTCTCCCGAGTCTCCCATTTGCTCTGTGTATCTTTGAGCAGGTCATGCAACTTCTCCGAGCAGCAGCTACTTCATTCCAAAAAGGACATCACTTGGGACAAATAAGATGTTCCATGCAAATGTTTTGTCTAATGTGGAGTATTATCCAAATGTCATGAACTTTTGTTATTATCCAAAGAATATCTCAAGATCATAAAGATAGAAGTAAATATATTTTATTCTGCCGGCCAGAATAGAAGTTACTCTACAGATGCCCTGAGATATGGTTGTTTACTTTTCACATCAAGGTCTCATCTCCAGGGATAAGTGTCCTCAGCCTTGTAGAAGAGTCAGTTCTGTTCTCTGAGAGCCGTGGTGCCTGCCAGAGCCTTCCTCCTTTCCAGCACACCAGATCTCCTGGTCTGCTTTCTCTCTTCAACAGCAGGGGAACATACGGGCTTCCTTTTTCATAAGAAACACCTGGAAATATTTGGAAACAGTGAAAGGAGAGAAAAGGCATAGACTTTGCTACCAAGTAGTCCTTGTTTCATGTCCCATTTTTCTGTTCTCATCTACGACAGCAAACTCCATCAACCTCAGTGTTTCCATCTGTAAAAGGGGATGATAATACTGAGCAGTGAGGGGATAATGATGATTATGTCAGATGATACATGGATAGCGTGACACTGTGCCTTAGCTTAGGGTAGGTTCCCAGTAAATGGTAACTATGCAGCTATTCCTATATAGCCGGTATTGACCTACTTTTACATTCATTGTTGGAATTCCTCACATTTAACACTAAATGTTTACATCGACACCTTCCACAGCTGGTTTGGGTCATTAGAAAATCAAATCCTTGTGCATTTACTGAGGATCTTCTCTGTCCCAGGCACTGCACAATGCGTCAGGCACTATTGAGGATTCAAAACAGAATTCCTTTCATGAGTGAGAAATAATGTCAGACCATGCCCATATTTTCAGAGTAATTGATACATGATAAAAATTTACACATAGGATGGAAGTATAATTGGGAGCTTTTAGCTTTGGAAGGCTTTGTTCTTTCCTTTTCTTTTAAAATTATCTGTAAGATTTTATGCTGAAAGTATTTGCTTGAGCTAGAGAAAGCCCCTGAAAGCACTACTTATACCATTATGACCAATAAACAAAGAATTCAGTGACTTCCTCACACTCCATTACCTGTGATAATTTGCTCTATGTTTCATTCTACTGAGATACTCATTGCAAAAAAAATGACATAAAATAGTAATACAACTTCTAAAATGTCAGTTACTTTCAATTTAAAGTATGGTCATGGTTCTTCATAGCCACTGACATCAAATCCAACTTCACTCTAGTGGTTCCAGGCCCCTCTTAACTTTGTCCTTGAATACTTCATGGCTTCACTGCTGATGACTCTTTCCTCTTCTATACCCACCCTTGAGACCTGATGGAACATGAGTCTGGACTCCAGCTATGCCAACTTCCTGTAGTTCCCTGAGTAAGTCTTGCTCTTCTACACCTCTGTGCCTATGCACTGGCTCATCTGGTTTCCATTTCTTTGAAAACCTCTTTTCACTTTGTCTGTCTGCACAGCTCCAACAAATTCTTCTCAAGGGTGAGCACAGTCATCAATATAGATGAGAAATTATCCCCAAGCACCTTGATCGTATTTGAGATCCTTTTCCCCAATGCCAAAAATGTCTGATCCCTACCACCATCTTTTATTTACTCCATTTTTAGGTTAGTTTTTTTTTTGTAATTCCCTCTTTGCTTATTTGTCACTGAACAATGAGCTTGTTGGAAATAAAGGTCAGGCCTTATTTCTCTCAGTGTCATTCATGAAATTCCAGAATGCCTTTGGGATGGATGGACAGAAGCATGGATATTTTCACAAGCGGTTTGCAGAACAATAGGTCAAAAGCACATTGTTTTTCTTCTCAGAATAATAATTGCCTAAGACCCAACAAATCACCTAGTTCCCTCTGAATATCTTGGCTATAGCCATAAAGAAGCCCAAAATGGCTGGAATTGACCTGTAGATTGTCAAATTTAATCCCAAATAGTTTAATCCACTTGACAGCCATAAAAAAGAACAATTATGCCTTTTAATTTTTCATTCATGTTTAGACATTCCAAATACTCAACATGACAAATGGTCCTTCACCACTCACCATATACAGCTAATCCTAACCATGCTCAGAATTCTGATCTAGATTAAATCTTTCCAAGAAATGGAAATTCTGTTGGGAAAATAAATGGAAGGTTGGAGAGAGTGGGGGGCGGGGAGAGAGAGAATATCAATTAAATGGATAGAGAGGGGAGTATGGTTTAATCTTAAATCTTTTATAAGGATGTTGGACAGTTGTCCAGACCCAGCAGTAACTGACTCCAGCATTTGGCCTTCCTCATGAATTCTTATTGGCTGTCGCTGGGCTATCAATCCCCCTCACTCTTTGATGGAAGTCTGCTCTTGAATGAGCCAAAAGAATGTTCTGCTGCAAATGACGTAACAGTCTGTCCAGGTGGACCTGATTCCTGGTGCGTAGATACCAAAGGCTCCGTTTCTCTACATCTCAAATGCACATGCACGTTCGTCTGACAAAGTCCTTTCTCGTCATGAACACTGCCTCCTCAACTCTCCGAATCTAGCAGAACTTTTTTAACTTGAAGCCTCCAAAGCCTCCTTTTTTATACAACCCAGGCTAACTTTTTCTTGCTGTCTCTGACTTGGGGAAGGATTTGACAAACACATTCTCACACACACACGTCATAGTGAGTCTCTACCTCATGAGGACAATATTTTTCTCTACTTCAAAATTGTTAATTACAAAGCTCTCTTAGCTGCAGAGCACGGAGTTGACGGCTACCTCCTCAGTAGTTCATGCCTCTGCTTAGAGGTCTAAGCACCTTACCTAAAAGAGCCCCCTTTACTCTCCCCTTTTCCCTGCTTTAGTTTATTTACATCATTGCACTTACTGAAGGAAGATCCATTA
>PVKM010039782.1:0-13661 GCA_004027735.1 Carollia perspicillata | reverse complement strand
GGACTAAGAGCTCCCCTACTCACCATACAGGTCCTTGAGTTCTCCCCGATGAAGGAGTCCCGCAGCACCTGTGTCAGCTTGCTCTCGCGGAACGGGGTGTGAGCCTTGTTCTGTCCCAGGGCCCTGATGCACTCCTGTGGGGCAGCAGGTGCAACTGAGGTCCCTTCCTTCCTCTCATGCTGCCCACTTCCTCCCCCCAGACCAGCCCCCTCCAGCTAGCTCCTGCTACCTTCAGAGCCAGGAGACTTTTGTTGATTTCTGCGCCTTCCATTCGAGTCTGCCGGTCAGCACTGGAGGTGTCCGCACCTCGTTCGTTCCCTGCCAGATCCACCAAAGAGAACTTGCCATGCACTCTCCCTTTGGCTCGAAGAAGAATCTGGAAGCAGGCATGGGAGCGGGAAGAGTTGGAGTTGGCAAATGTCTGCCCAGAGGTCCTATGGTGAAGGAGGGCAAAGAAAGGCTATGAGCTCCCGCGGTCACCAGCCACCATGGCACCCGGTCCAAGGTACCCCAGGCTGCAGCAGTGAGTCCCTGTTAGAGAGGGACACGGATCAAGAGTCTGAGAAGTCCCGTATCTTTATCTTTCTGTTCTGCCTTCCCTGGGCAGAAGCTCTCCCTCCGGCTCTGGACCTAATCAGTTTTCCTGGCGGCCACAGTCCTGGATTCTGTGCTAGGGGCTTCGCCACACCTCAGGGCCCATAAAAACACGGGGAAAGATGTGCTGCCTCTGTTGTAAGGCAGGGGGTTCATGCAAGGAGGGGTTGTCACGAACCATTTGCCATAACTTGAGGGCCCTGCGTGGGGCAGCTTGCTCCCTGGGCCTCTGAAAGCTGCCCAGCACTCCACTGTACCACGCCCAGGGCTCTGGACGAAGAGCGCTTCCCCACCTCTGCACGGGAGCTGTGGCCCCAGCACTCCCAGCCTAGAACAGACCCAGAGCCCCTGTCTCCCATCCCAGAGGGAGGGAACAGTAAAGAAAGAAGTCAGGAAGCATGCCTTTGGAGTAAGAGTCCAGGAATAAAGCCTGCCTTAGTGACATTTAAGATATTTCGAGTTGCTCCTGATGAGCCTCTTTGTGGCCCCTTACTGCAGAGGCCTTCGCAGCGCCCACCCCAAGGCAGAAAAGGTGAGGGCCTCTGTGAAACCACAACAGGCTCAGGATAATCTCTGTCACCTGAACTGGGCATTAGATGGTGGCCCCTTCCCCTTGCCAGAATTCTTACCTGCAGGCACTTCCTATGTCGATCATCTTGATGACATCGTCAGCACAGCTCACCAGGTGCTCCTGCAGCCCGAGCACCTGCACCTGCTGTTTCCCGTCCTCCAGAACGCGCAGTTTGGCCTTCTTGTTGAGCAGATCGAACAGCTGTGCCAGGCAGGGGGACAAGGCTAAGGTCATCAGGTACCGGGCACCCCACCTGCCTCCTCCCTCCGTCAAGGACTATCTCAGTGTAGACAAGAGCAGGCAGCAGGAAAGCATGCAGAGGCTGAGCTGGGTTGACTAGCAGAGGGCGTGGTTTCTAAACTGGGCTGCTGCAGTGTGACGCAACTCTGCTACTTTACTAGCTGTGTGAGCCTGGACAGTCCTTAACCACTCACTCTAGGCTTATTCTCATCTGCAGAATAGTGACAGTAATACTTCCCTGTGGGGTGCTGTGATTAATAAATGAATTGAAACAAGTGCTTAGAATAGCGCTTAGCACACTTCACATTAATGATCAACATTAACTGTTATTACTACCTAGATCCTGCTCTAAGGGGGACATACAACTCTGCAAAAACAGATATGTGTGTATTTATTCACACACAGATGGGGATTGGAAATGAGAGAGGAAGGATGAATGTGAGTATGAGAATACACACGCGTGACCAAAGCAAAAAGAGAGTTATGAAGGAGGTGGGTGGAGGGAGCACGGGCACACACAGGGCAAACACCCCACCTGAGAAGGAGCTCTGAAGTGTTCCCGCCATAGTTGCTGAGCTTGGTCCCACCATCAGGGGATTTGATGACCCCCTCCCCCAACCAAGAAGGGCAGAGTGGCCCCAAAAGCTTCATCGCTCACAGATTGCTGGGCTTCTATCATTTCTAGCCAACTTCAGCTTTTAGAGTTCAGGGGCCCCAACAGCATAAACAGGGTCTCCTTGGCAGCTACCTTCCCATTATAAATCTCAAAGAATGTCACATAGACTTCCAGGCCCAGGTTCCGGTAACGGGGCTGATTCTTCAGGAGGAAGACGTCATGGGCTATGGGGGAGATCATGGATTAAGTTAGCAGCCTGCTTTCTGTGTCCGACCCCACTGCAGCAGCAGAACACACTACTTACAGGCCATCGCGTAGATCCCTTTGGATGCATTCTGGGCTTTCCCATAGAGGTTTCCACCCATAGTCTGCAAAGGAAAGGGGCAGAAGACCTTGGTAAAGGGCGCTTGGCCTAGGCTAGAGCACTACTGGCTCCATTGCCACCACAGGCCACACCAGAGCCAGGAGGCTGGACCTGCTAAGGCCTCTCTCTGCACCCGGCGCAGCAAGCCTACCTGGTGATGGGGCCTCTGCACAGAGGGGATTTTCTACAAGAAACTCACTGTCTTCTTTTTTAGAAACCTCCTGTTGCCCCATGGGTAAACTCACACCAGGCCATGCCTAAATACTCACGTGTGTCTTGCCACTTCCTGTCTGACCATATGCAAAACAGGTTGCTTTTCCACCTTGGAAAATTGTGTGTACCAGTGGCCTTGCTGTGAACCTAGGAGAAAGGATAGGGAAAAGTGTACATCTCTGACCAAAATGTGCGCCCTGGGACATGGTCCTGCTGCCCTTCCACTGAAGAATTCCTGGGTCCTCAATTCCTCCTTCCAAGCACTAGTAATCCTTTCCTGTAATGTGGTCCCAGCCTGACCCCAGCCCCACTTCCAAGTCTGACATTCTCCTAGCTGACTGAAGGGGGCCTGGCCTGACTCGCCAAGAGCAAGCTGATGGCTTACATTCTGAGCCGCCAGCCCCTCCGCTGACTCTGGAGACATAAGATGGAAGCCTGAACTTAGCAGCTGACTTCCAGCATAAGACAGCCTACAAGGATCAGAGGGAACCCTCTAAATATTTAGGAGTCTAAACTACTGTAGGCTTTGTGGGCCACATAGGTCTGTCACATTGTTTTAAAGCAATCCTTTAAAGACATAAAAACCATTCTTAGTTTGAGAGTCCTATAAAAAGGGATTGAACCAAGAATGGCACATAAGTTTGTCGGCTTCTGGTTTGGAGCAGTGTTATCGAGTAGAACTTCCTGTGATGATGGAAATGTTCCGGATCTGGGCTGCCAATAGTAGCCACTTCCACACGTGGCTCTCAAGAACTTGAAAGGTGGCTTGTGTGACTGAAGAATTGAGTTTTTAATTTTATTTAAGTTTTATTAAACAGCCACATGAGGCTAGTGGGTGCTGATTAGACAGAGTAGTCCTAGAGTTTGCTGAGTGGGTAACGGGGTGGCTGCATAAGACACCAGAAGCACCCGAGGCCTGCCCAGACCAGCCTCAGAGAATGCAATGGGATCTCACTTCTGAGCCATTCGAGGATGCACTGCTAAAGCTGTAAAATGACACATGGCAGCCCAGGAACCAGACCCAGACCCAACTCCATGTGATAGCTGCTCCAAAGAGAACACGAGAGGCCAGGAAGGGCTTTAGAGCTCAGCATGCCTGTGAGCAGTGTTACCACACTGTCTTGCACAGAGAAGACCACAGGGGATGCTGGGGGCGGGGCAAAGAGCCAAGGGACCCACCTATAGACGACTTCATTTGAAGCTGTTTCATCAAATGCAAAGTCAAAGCAGAATGCCTGGTTCTCCAGATACTTGGTTAAGTCCACTTTTAACTTGGGCTCGTGTACGAAGAGCAGACACTTGCTAGGAACAGAAATCACGTCTATCTCCTTCTTGGCCAATTCTGCAGAAGGAGGAGAGTGTTTTCTGGGGATGCTTCCTGGACACAGGAACCCTCGGCCACTCCAAAGCCTCCTTCTGACCGAGTGCAGCTTACCTTGTTTATTCAGCGGGCGCTTCCTCACACAAACGCAGAGCCTATGCTCTTCGACCTTCAAGAGGATGATGAGAGGAGACAGCCAACCAATTAAAGGTCAGGGCAGTATTACAGAAGCTTCTCCGGAGCCCCACCCGCCAATCCCCAGTCTGGCCCAGTCAGGGGCCAAGATATAATAATAGGACCCTGCCTCCTCCATTAGTTACTCAAGAGCACAGGAGGGTATCTCTGAACTTTCCCCCCAGTCTTCTCAGTCTGCTGTCTACAGGTTTCAGCACACTTTCATGATTATTAGTAGGAATTTAGCCAACCTATGAAAGTGGGCAGGGTGGGAATGGAAGGAAGTTTATAAAGATCACACTCTCACCCTGGCTGGTATGGCTCAGTAGATTGAGCACCAGCCTGTGAACCCTAAGTCAGTGGTTCAATTCCCAGTCAGCACACACGCCTGGGTTGTGGGCCAGGCCCCCAGTAGGGGGGAGTGCGAGAGGTAACTGATGGATGTTTCTCTCTCTCTTCCTTCCCCTCTCTCTAAAAACAAATACATAAAGCATTTGAGAAGAAAAGAAAAGGAAAAAGATCAGACTCTCCCATCCACGCCTCACTAACTGCAGGGGGAGTGAAGATTTCTCAATGCTCTCACACCTTTAAATTTTCAATTTATGGATTTTAGAGAAGGAGAGAGAAAAACACTCACTGATGCATTCATCGGTTGATTCTTACGTGTGCCCTGACCAGGGATAAAACCCGCAACCTTGGCATAGCGGGACGCTGCTCTAACCAACAGAGCTGCCCAGCCAGGGCTCACAGCTTTATTGTTTGTTTGTTTGTTTGTTTGTTTGTTTAGAGAGTACATTTACCAAAGCTGGGGACAGTGAAACAAGAAAGGGCTTAGGATAGAAGCAGCAACAAGAGCCCAGACAGGGCAGCTTTGGCTCCCTGAGGAGTCAGAGAAAAGGAGGCCTCAGAGACAGGTTCAGGGGTCGGCTCAGCACGAGATGCCATTGCCCATTGCTCCCCTGGCTGCAAGTCTCGTGGGGTCCCTCCGAGTTTAGGAGACGCACACCTGAGAGAAAAAAAGGTTGGGTGTGCTCTCAGAAGGGAGAGTGCGGCTCACTACTTTAAAGAGAAGTTTTCTCTCTTTTAATGGGGTTTACTCACAGGATCAGTCATAGTAAGTGGATGGCAATCCAAAGTAGCCCGAAATTCTTTAATCATCCGGGCAAATTCCCAGTTTGGAAAGCTGTTGTCATACTCCTGTTTGAGGCAAGAGCAAAAAGGAACTGGCTGCTAAGATGTAAGTGCTGTCAGACCTCAGTGCGGAGCAGAAGCACCCCCCTTCATGTGCGCTCAGCCCACTCGAGTGGACAGAACTCCCACACGACCGCACTTCCTCCCACCCCAGCTCTAGGCCAAGAGCCCAGTGGTGTCTAGGCATGCACCAAACCACTCCGGGGACTGGGGCGAGGGCCACTGTCCCACATCTTAGGAGATTAGGCTGGGATTCCCCAGAGCCATTAACCCAACTAGAGGGAAAGGCTCCAGACCAGAACTGCACCGCAGCAGCCCACCACCGACACATAACGAGGAAGTCAGGGGAAAGCAGGCACCTGTGCCCAGCGCCCCGCTGTCCAGTGCCCTGTGTGCTGAGTGTGCCCACTGGACAATCCGCACGAACAGTCCTCATCGGAGGGCCCTCAGAAAAAGATCCGATTTACTTGTTCTCTGAATCCTGATGAGACACCAGTTAAACTTCCTGGATATCAGAACTGGAGCCTCGGGAATGCTGGGGCCCAACTGCACCTGCGCCGCTGTTAATGTTGCAGTTAAGGATACCCGCAAAAAACCCTGGCCCTAGCCTCCCAGGAAAGGTACCTGAGCTCGCTTCATTCTCATTTCAGAGTTCTGGGCCCTCTTCTCTTCTCGTTTGTTCTTCATTTTTTCCATTTCCTTCACAATGCACGATTTCCTCCGAACTAGGGGGGGAAAGGCTCATGCTTTTACTTGTCAAGGCCGGCCAGCCTGCTCTTCTCTGGCTGCTGTGCTGAGTCCTGGGCCTTTCTCAGGACGAAGCCTTCTCCAGACCCTTGCACTTAAATCACCAAATGCAAGGAGAGGAAGCAGATGTGACTCTTGGGATGGCCAGAGCCACAAAGTAAAGATTTGCTAATGTGAGTACCCCAGGTCTAACCCAAGCTCTCCCCAAACCTCTTTGGCATTTTCGTAACAACCAGAAAAGGTAAGACCATTTCTGCTTGTTCTCACCAGTTATTCTGGGCTGTTCTTCAGGTGTCAGCCAAGATACTATAGCTGTGACAACACCTCAATCACATCAGGAGGTTCCTGCCAGCTTAAGGGGAAAGGACCACCTCTTGTGAAAAGTTGATTCCATGGCCACAAGGAAACACCCCCACCAAGTGACAAAGGTAGTTTGAACTCAGGTGCCAAGGCAGGCCAGGTTTGAGACAGGATGTAACTCTTGTCCTGCACTAGGAACAGGGCGGCAGACAGCTCTGCGTGTCTACCTGAGCTCACAGGGTTTGCAGAAGAGCTGCCTTGGATGGAATGCACTTGCTCTTCCACCTCCTCGCTGACCATCGGAAATGGCGTTTCAGCCACCGCAGGGCAGGCGTTCCTAGGAGGGCCAGCTGTGAGGGAACAAGAGCCATCGGGGAAGGAGGCGGGCTACCGCGGCTGTGCGCAGCTGCCATGCCAGGGGGCCGCGGGCCGGAAGGGCTGCTGGCTGCCAGCTCAGCCAGGGCTCAGGCCCCACAGTGCGAGCAGAGCTTGGCCTTTTCCCCTTCGCCTCAGCCCACGCCCTGAACCACACCGGTATCTTTTCAGGGGCTGGCTCCTGGGGCCAAACAATTTTAAAAGGGTGTTCGAGTGCCTCTGTATGGACTTCCCCATGAAGGGAAAAGCCTTTAAAAGCCTGAATTACTTAGGCTTGACCCAAGCATGGCTTCTTAGGCCAGGCCTTTCTGACTTCTCACAAGCCTTAGAATCCAAGAGGTTAACAGGAGCAAAGACTGAAAAGCCAGCAATAATGGAAACCTGGGCAACAAGTAACCACATTAATTCAACCTCGAAAGATACAACCCATGACAACTCATTACTTCTCATACTGGGTCGTGATCCTTTTGTTCACTTCATTTTGTAAGAGCTGAATGTAACATACAGGGTCCGGCACAAATAACGCACCTTTTTTATGACAAAATCATAAGCATGTGATTCTATAACATAATAATATCACACTCAAGCACACCACATGACATTTTAGGTGAAATGTTCAAATTAAAACTATAAGTTACTTCACCCACATTATTACCCTGCTAACCACACCCAAACAGGCCTCACTTCTGCCGGCCCTGTGTGTAAGATGGAATGACTGTGTGTCTTACACAATCTGCATCTATTTTACATGTCTCATAAAAGTTAACTAAAGATATTTTTTAAATTCCTTTTATATAAAGTTCAAAAAGAGAAAAAGCTAATTTATGCTACCAGAAGTCAAGATTATAGGTTCCGTTGGGGACTTAACTGGAAAGGTGCCTGAGGGGGCTTTTGGATGCCGATAATGCTGTTCGATCTGGGTATTAGTTATATGACTGTGTTTGAAAACTATACACTCAATGATATGTTCACTTTTCTGTATATACTATATGCTGTGTTTTAATAAAGTTTAGAAGGAGAGAGATTTCCTAGGTGGGGGAGCTGTGGGGCAGGGGCAGGTCAGGGACTATGCCAGGGGAACGCGGGAGTCTTAGGCTGTTCCGGAACAGGCTCAAGGTAATGTGTGAGGAGCTGCTCTAGGGCCTCGAACGGGGAGAGCAGATTCATTACTCACTGGGAACTGAAGAGTGCTTGCGGGGGTTTGCGGGTGCAGGCAGCTCCACCTCCATATTATGCTCCTGAGCGGTGATGCGACCCTCTGAGACAGTGGACATGCGGGTGGAGCGGCTTCGGAGACCTGAGGAACCAGGGGGCAATCAGTGCAGTCCGATCAGGAGGGCTGACGGGGGCACCCCTCCAGGATTCTATGCAGGGCGAGATGGGCCCAGACCACCCAGAAAGGAAAAATCAGTCTAAGTACTAGTGACCCGAAAACTAATTTGTTCACATTCTGCAGATCCGAGAGTTCCTGAGGGCAAGGAGATCTCTCACAAGAGCATCTGTCTTGAGTAAATGGAGGGACCTGCAGCCAATATGAAATCATTTCTAGAGAGACAGATATAATCCCACACCTACTACTCCACAGCAATCTTCCCATACCTCAGAACAATGCTATGAGGTAAACGCCAGCATTTCTCTCTGCGGGAAAGGAACATTAAAGCTCAGAGAAATTAAGCAACATGCCCTATGTCACTCAGTTATAAGTGTCAGCACCAGGATATGAACCCAGGACTGACAGATTCCAAAGTCTAGGCTTTCACCACTGCTCCGGGAGGCTTTGCAGAGCCAACCTGGGCCACGCCATCAGAAACCCACGGAATCAGCTACCTTGATTTTCTGGAATCTTAAAAGAATGCTTAACTGAGAGAAACAAATGAGTTATATTTGAATTCTTACCAACTTCTAACCATCTATATAGTTTCCCTCTGTAAGAGACTAACGATTCACCGATAAAAGAAGTCATGAATTTAGAAATAGAACATGTGGCGCCATGTAGGTAGAGATAGACTTGGACTGAATTTCTGACTCTCCTATATTTAGGCTGATCTGATGGCTCTATAGAATCCATGTCTTTCACAAAAAGTATGAATTACTACAACCTTCCTTTGTCCCGAAAGATTTGTAATCTTGTGTTTCATCTCTACTGTCCAATAATATGCACCTTTATAAAGATTTTTTCCCATTACAAGGAGCTGTGTGGCAATATCTTTAGGGGTTGTGCATGTGGAGTGAGACCACTGCTACTCCCATCTCTCCTGCAAGCCAGCAAGACAGGGCCAGCGCCGTGTCATTCATGCCCAGCCCAAGCGCACAGCTGCGCCACCTTTTACCCTAGACCCCCTTGAACCTGAAGCTGCAGCCAAGTGGTTATCCAGGGCAGTGATATTCCCTGGACCTGGACAGGCCATGCAGGTATAGCTGGCCCTGAAAACTAAGCTGGATTTCTTGGGTAGTTTGTGCCTATAGCCACCCACTGTGGTCAAAGACGACTGTACTCAAAGTAGCTTTATGCCGACATCTGCAGAGAAAGCACAACCTTCTCCTAGACTCTGAGGCATTGCTGGAATTCCACCCACACTACCTCACCCCCAGATCTCCATAGCACCACTGCCTATACTTCTAGACAGCCCAGAACTAGCTTTTCTCACAGCTCGCTCACCACCTCACCCAAAGAAAGAAAACAAGCCTGCCAATGGCTGATGACTGCTCTCGATTCTACAGCAAAGACTTCTAGGCCAGTCAGCAAGTTTCCCAAAAGCACCAGTTCCCCGAGAGGTTGGCCTAAGACCTAGATTCATTGTTTTGTTTTAACTGCTTTGAGGAATGATTGACATACAAAAGCTGTAGATATTTAATGTATACAACTTAATGGGTTTGGAGATAAGTACGCATTCATGAAACCATCATCACAATCAATGCCATAAACTTACCCATCACCTCCAAAAGTTTCCTACCATTCCCTCTGTTTTGGTTATTTTTTCCTTTTGTGGTAAGAACACTAACACAAGATCCACAGCAAATTTTTAAGCAGATAAATATAATATTGTTCATCATAGGCCCTATGTTGTACATTAGGTCCCTAGAACTTATTTATCGTGCATAACTGAAACTTTGTGCCCTTTGACCAATACCTCCCCACTTCTTCCTCCTTGTAGGTCGTCCTCATTGAGGTCTCAGCTCACGTAGAAGCCACCCGCTAAACTGGAGCAATGCATCTACTTCCCAGCTGCCTGAGCCCTAGGGAAACCATTCTGCACACAACCCCATGACAATAAGCCAGTAGAAATCCTTTTACCTTCCTTTGGAGCGGGAATTTTGGAGTTGACTGATCTGCGTTTTTGTCTCTGAAAAAGAAAACACACCACCACAATAGATGGCTCTTACCAATACTCAAGAGCCCATGTGCCGTGCTGAAGTCCGAGGCAGTCCCTGAAAACAACCCAGCAAAGAGCCAACAAGCCAAGCGAATCCTCTGGAGCACTGGCTGCAGCCAGATGGGGCACCTACCGTCACATTCACCTGCAGGGGCAGGTTATCCTTCGGGTGTAAGGGAAGAAGCTGTAAGAGTTCTGGGTTTATTGCTGCCACATCATCAAAATCAATCTGCAAGGAGCAAATAAAAGTTTTAATGAAACAACATTGGTTGCTCAAACCAATTGCATCTCTGCAACCAAGGCTACCTCTAGATTCAGACTTTACCAACCTTAAGTTTCACCAAGTATTAATAGTTATAAACCAATATTTATTTCTTAGTTGTGGTTTACCATCTAGATGGATATTGTTTTCTGATTTCCAAGCTAATGGTAGATGGCAGTGACGAGAACGAGGTGATGAGGCAGACAGGTAGGCAGGCAGGCAGTCCTCAGTAGATCTGGGCCACCTGGCTCTTCTACTGTTATACTGGGCAGTGGGGTCCCTCTGGGCACAGTGACCCAAACACCTCTTGCTGGCTGACACGGAGGAGGAAACAAGTTCTAACTGTCCCAGTGATGGTAAAATGGGCGGCCCTCCAGGATGTTATGGGTGGGGACAAGTTCCTAAGAGCTGCTACCTAACCCTAAGTCTACCTACATTTTTTAATTGGCCCAGAAACTTCTTCTGCAGTCACAGTGTCCTGCTTGTGCCTGCAATGAGGTCACAATTCTGGGTTTACATCACCAGAGTCCTGAAGCTCTCCAGAAACCACTCAAACTTCACCAGCATACTTCCCACAGGTGCAAACCCCAGGGTGAGAGCTTTACCTCCTACTTATTAATGGGCTCATTCAAAAATTTATTCTGCATAAGGAAGGAGAAGAAGGTATTCAAAGATCCATTAAGACACACATATCATCACCCTTGCCTTCAGTGAGCTCACATCCTAAAGGGAGAAGTCATATGTACAAAGAGCTAGGAACCAAAGCAGCATGGGTAACAAGGAACTCAGAACTATGTCAGTAACTATGTTTCTGTCCATTTTTCTTGGATAGCTACAAACCCCTACTATACATCCTTCCCCCATTTCCAATCCCTAAACTACAGAGAGCATAAACAACATAGGAGACCAACGTCCTAATCCTAGTTCTGACATTAACTGATTTACACACTGATGAATGAGGGTGAACATTCCAGAAGGAAGGAATAAGAGAGTGTGAAGGCAGCAAGACACTAGGCATGCTCTCAGAGTGGGGAGCTGCCCCAATTGCCCCTGGCCCAGATTACTTTGTGTGATACAGAGAAAAAGCTTGATTGGACCAAACCCTGAAAAGGCTTTGAATGCCTCACAAGAAGTTTGGCCTTTATTCCACAGGCAATATTTGAGCGGGAGGGGCACCCAACAAGGGCTGTATTTCTAAAAACAACAAAATAAAAACAAACCATAAGGAGCTCAAAGCTGGTTGAAAGAAATTTTAGAAACTTCTTGATTCAGGGGAAGATAATATAAAATATTCGATCCTTTTTACTTCTCAAATATACCATCTAAATATCTGCATACCTACCATGAGGCACCATGCTGAGCAAGCCCTTTACACCTGTTCTGTCACTAAGCTCCATGAAAGAGGGTCCAGGTTTGTCTTACTTCTCTATCCCCAGCACCAAACACACTCAACTGGCTGGCTCTTTTGATTGTTTGTTTTTGTATTTTTCTCTTGCCTGGCATTTTGGAGATGGCACAAAAGGATTGGTTGAATAAGTCCTCACCACAACCCTATGAGGTAGATATTATTATCATCCTCATTACGCAAGTGAGAAAACTGAATTTCTAACAGGGGCAGAGACATGCCTGAGGACACACCAAGTAGTGGCAGTGACAGGCTAGACCCCAGGTTTTTTTATTGCTAGCCTGGTGACCTCTTCACCACCCCTCAATGCCTCTAACTATAAATGTCTTAGACACAGCTCTCCTCTTCTCAAAACCCTTCCAAGGCACCCCACTGCCTATAGAATAAAATCTCAGTCATCTTAAGTGCTAGAGATGAAGACCCAGCACCCTGAGCCTCTACTGCCTGAAGCCAGCTCCTTCACTTATCCCCAGGAGGGCCCTCTGCTAAACCTGCCTGCTGGCTCCCAAAAAGCCAGCTCACCCTCAGTGAGTTCCACCTCTGAGCCACTCTGGCACTACTCACCTGCGCCATTTATCACAAGTTGCCTTCTGTTATTTGGTGTTTCAGAAACATACTTTTCTCTTCTCAATTAGGTTATCAATTTTGCTCCCCAAACAATTATCATAGGCATTCAGAAGCTAGCTTGGCTGAGCAAGGTTTTAGGATGTTGTGCAGTTTGCTTTCTAAAAACACACCAGAAACTGTTGATTGGCTTCAATTTAGAAGAGGCATTACTACATAAAATGCCAGTGCATCCAAAGAGGACCATGTTTGAGATCAGGGAGCGCAGCCTCAAAAACGAGGCTCTTGGGGGCAGTATCACAGCTGGTGAGGTTTATCTGCAGTGCAATCATGGCAAATTGAAAAAGAAAAAATCAACAACAAGGCTCTCACAAGTTCCATTTCCACACAGATCTTTTAGGTAGAACCTACCTCTTTGCCCTTTGTGGCACCTCCTTCTGTCCATTCCACCGAAACACAGGCTTTCTCCAAGTCCACAGTCCTTATATTGGCACTGTGAATTAAGCCTATAGTATGAAAAAGCCAGAGTTACCCATCTTTTTCACTTTTAGGACCCCACAAAGACTCTCAATGTGAAGCTGACCTGAAGGAAAAGACAGCTGCCTTTCTTTCTTTTTAACAGTAGTCCTGGCACTTCACACTTAGAGCATCCCGTAGTGAGGTAGGCAGAGAATAAGTCTTAAAACGGAGTTGCAGGGTATAAGGAAGGATTCAGCCCCACTCAAAAGAGAGCCTACAGCCCTGGATGGTGTAGCTCAGTGGATTGAGCACAGGCCTGCAAACCAAATGATCGTGGTTCGATTCCCAGTCAGGGCATATGCCTGGGTTGCAGGCCAGTTCCCAGCAGAGGACTCATGAGAGGCAACCATACATTGATATTTCTCTCCCTCTCTCATTCCCTTCCCCTCTAAAGATAAATAAATAAAATATTTTAAAATATATATTTAAAAAAGCCCTGGCTGGTGTAGCTCAGTGGATTGAGCATGGGCCTGTGAAGCAAAGGGTCACCGGTTCGGTTCCCAGTCAGGGCACATGCCTGGGTTACAGACCAGATCCCTGGTGGAGGACACAGGAGAGGCAACTGCACATTGATGTTTCTCTCCCACTCTTTCTCCTTCCTTCACCTCTCTCTAAAAATAAATAAGTAAATGATTTAAAAAAATATATATATATATATATTAAAAAAAAGAGAGACCTAGGCTGAAGGTATGTTTGGACAGAAGTGTCTGTCACTCTGGCCCTTGGGGAACTGCTCCTCAACACGTCTCCGAGGCTCTAGCGCCCTCGTGTTTCCCTCCCTCACTCCTGATGGCTTTCCCAATGACAGGGGAATTAGACCTGCCAGAGCTG
>PVKM010039781.1:0-13663 GCA_004027735.1 Carollia perspicillata | reverse complement strand
CTGACTCTGCCTTTTCTCGTAGCCTCTGGGGTATTCATGTACTTTCTCCTCTCTTTTCTAGATTGTTAACATCTGCTTTACTATTATCACTTTCCCCATACTATGTGCAGATATTAACCATCTTAAATAAAACAAGACAAAGAACTGCCTTCAATTCTGAATCAGTCTTCTGATGTGTTAGCCTGCCTCCTGGAGTAGTAGTCTACATTTGCCCATCTCTGTCTTGAAACTACTTATGAATTCTCTGCATGAGTCTGCTGCCCTAGCCCTCCATTGAAACAATTTTGATGAATGCTGTTAACTCTCATATGTACATTACTTGAGACTCTTCATTCATTGCTCTGCAAATCTCCATTTGATACTTGTCTGTCATGAATATCAAGTACAATTCATAGTTGCATGCAGTTGAAATTGGTCTTGGTGAGTATGGAAGAAAGATCTTCTTTTGGGGAAGGTTGAGAGACACTAGTAACTTGCCTTCCCCTTCTAACCTACCAACAGAATGGTGATTTGGTTTGGGTGTCAGTGTCCCTAACCTTTTGCCAAATCTACATAGTCTCAGCTGTCCTAACAGGGTGACGTCACATGTGCAAGTAAATACTGCTGGGGGTGCATCAAAGAAAAAAAAAGAAGACTCATTCTTTTTGGGCCCAGTTGTGTGACAAATTGTGAGTGAGGGGTGGCATATACCTCTCTCTGGCATATCAAGAAGGCTGATGTTAAAATTGGTCAGATGTGAAAATGGACCAACCAGGACCTGTGTCATGTTGAATGCTGGATCAGGCCTGAGAGTGTCTGGCGTTACTCCTCTGTTGTGGGAGATATGGTGTGCTGGGGCTGCGAGCTGGTTGAGGCTGCAGGGGGTGAGGTGGAAGGTTAGGGGTAACCTGTTAATGAGCAGTCTTACCTCCACCAACGTGTGCATTGCTCCCAGTAAAGCAAAGGCATGATTGATTAGTTCAGTCTTTTGTCAGACATGTTTGAAATGACTGTCATGTGAACACGAGATGCTGTTCAACAGGTGTGAGGGGTTTAGGATGAGTAAATGTGCTTGTTGCTACCCAGCGGCTTATAGACAGTTGTGCTTGGAACAGTGTGGTAGGAGGTGGGAGGCTCTATACAGAAAACAGGAGGGAAGGTTTTGAGCTGATAAAACAGGGCATGTTCATTAAGGGGTCTAAGTGTTTTGTGTTAAAAAACCTTTTGACATCTTGCACTAAGCCCTGTATGTTATACTTCCTTATACCATAATTTTTACTTATGAAAAAATTTCAATTTTCATGGCAGTTACTTGTTTTTTTAGGATGTACTTAAATTGATATATTTTAGGTTGCCTGCCTGATTCGAGTTCCTTCTGAAGTAGTTAAGCAGAGGACACAGGTTTCTGCATCTTTGAGAACATTTCAGATTTTCTCAAACACTTTACATCAAGAGGTAAGATGTGTTTTCAAGTTCCTTTTTCTTTATTAAAAAAGACTTTATAGCAGCTGATGTGAACACTGAGTCTCATATGAGGAGTCCTAGAAGAGACCTTAGTGCTACATTTAATGTAGTATTATAGTAACTTTTCATGCTAAGATTATTATTGTTGTTCCTTTATTTGTTTTTGAAATTTTATTTTCATTTTTATTTCTTTTCGAAATTTCTAAACAAACACATAGTGAGTGCCACTACTGCGTACGGGTCCTACATTGTAACCATTTCACAGTTCTTTTGGAATCAGACACGGAGTAAGTAGTGAATGTGTAAAATGGATGAAGAGCTATTAAAACATTACTATAGAATTTGAGGGCTGTGGAAGAGAATTCTACTAATGGATGGATATCGGTCACCAACATCATAATGTTTACGTGAAAGTATAATTCCTCTTTTCCTGGTTGGTGTTGTTAAGCTGTGGGTCAGAAATCATTCCTGCTGGCCACGGGACTAGGAACCACTGAGCTGCTTTTCTTCATAGTTTTACAGAAACCTTTAAACAATTAATTTTTTTTTAACAAAAGTCAATCACGTGGAAATTTCAGTCAGTGTGGGTTTTTGAAAAAATTGTTCTCAGTGGTCCTCCTGTCACTTTGGTGAGGGGATACTGAGTCTTGAGTTGTATGAATGAGGTCAACCCAGTAGAGGGTCTCTGTTGAACCATGTGGATGGTGGAATGGATAAGCTGAGGGTTGTCCAGAGGTTTTATCACTATTGAGAGGTTATTAATGAATTTATGATATCTTCTGACTGAACTTTGAAATATAATTCCATTTTCATGTGAAAAGATATTCAACATTCTGTGTGCATTTGGTTTTGGAAATATTTTGTTTAAAACATCTCAGGTATTATTTTCACAAGAAGAAATATAGAAAGACCTAAAGCTAAATTTATATGTAGTCAGTTTTATTATTAGAGATGTTTTCATTTCAAAGGGAGCTGACCTGAGCTTTACATACCTTAGGCCAGTTAGAACCTTTAACTTCTGACCAAACTGTGGTCATTATGGTGTTTTAAAGCTCAGACTTGAGGAGCAGTTCATGCATTTTATTGAATGTCCTTCTGCTCTTCTTTCCTGTCGTTTCAGGGCGTCCGAGGACTGTATCGAGGCTACACAAGCACAGTTTTGAGAGAGGTAACGAACTGAATTTCCAGTATTGAAGTCCAAAAAACAGTATGTTTTGTTCAGTGAGTTTATTTAGAGAAACTGGTTTAAAAAGTTAAAAGGGAAATTATGATCACTTTTTAAAATACTCTTTAGTCTTGTGTTGGTTTTATGTCTAGTAAATGTGTCGAATGAATGGGTTTGTGGAATGAGCAATCCTGTAGCTTCATTGTAATTCTAGAGCGATAAGTGTTTGTTGTAGCTGAAATATTGGGAAGTAACTAAAAAGAGTAAGATGTTAAGTTAACTGCTCTAATATACAGAATTTATGAAAAATTGGTCATGAAAGAAGTACTCTAAGAGACATTGTCTCAAAACTCTGTGTGACGAAGTTAACTCTGGTTTTCCTGAAAGCAGTGTGGTGAGCTGAGAAGTCCAGCCGGGCCTGGAGTCCTGGCCCACAAGCCGTTTGACCTCCTGTGCCAAACCCCATGGCTCAGTGGGATCAATCTCTTCTTTTTGGGGGGTGGGGTTTAAAAGCAGAGTGACTTCAGTATATGACTGTAAGAAGCATATTTTATTTCATTTTTGCCTCGCATAAAAGGGGCTGTATTAAAGTTTAAAAGTTGATTTACAGATATGCGAGATATTAAGTCTTTGGTTTCGGACATAATTTTCTTCTTTTTTAGTGAGTTTAAATCCTAGAGTTTCCCCCCCAGTTTTACTGAGATATTATAATTGACAAAGGAAGTTGTAAAGTATTTGAAGCATACACCATGAAGGTCTGAGAGATGTATAACTGGGAAAAGGACTGGGACGGAATCTTCTGTTAAAGAAAACACAGGAGAGCATTTGCGTACATCTGCTCCGTGTCCTTGTTTTCTATTTGGTGTTCTTTGGGTGCTAAAATTTGTTCACTTATGAAAATGTTTTTACTTTTAATAAATATTGTTGTCATCAACAGAATATTGAAATTCTTTGGTATTCCTAACATATTACTAGGTAATTTTTTTTTGGTTTGTTTGTTTTATACTATAGATCAGCAATTTTCAACCTTTTTCATCTCATGGCACATAAAAACTAATTCCTAAAATTCTGCAGCAGACCAAAAAATATATTTTTTGATGATCTGAGGAAAAAATATGTATAATTTTGATTCATTCACACCTGATGGCTGTTATTGTGTTGGCTGTTGTCATTTTTTTATTTCACAATCTAAGGGAAAAAAGGTCAGTGCCCCTGACTAAATAGTCAGGTACTGCATGTTTTAAAAATTCTCATAGCACACTGGTTGAAAATTGCTGCATTAGATTTAGTTTTCTTTAGAAAACACCTATACTGTTATTTAAAGCTCTGATTTGCACAAGGTAATGACTTTTCACGTGGTATGGTATAGGTGATATTTCTTTGAAAAACTTCTTTTGCAGGCAAACCATGTTTCAAAATTAGTCATTTGTGGGAAGATGACTTCTGCCTTTCAAAATATCACCTGTGCTATAGCTTCTTTCTGTACTTGTATTCTGACTTACTAAACATGTATTAGTTACTCAGATTTCACCTGGGTACAGGGAAAAGGCAGGGAGACCAATGAACCTTTTTTATTTTTCTGAGAGATGCTGAATAAATGAATATATTTACATGCCAGAGAATACTGGTTTTGCATTCAAACAAATAAATAAAACATGTGGTTACAACTACATTCTATTCTTTTAAAAATTTGTTTTGACACATGTCCCAACAAATGTGATTAATTTCTTAGGTAATTAATTTCTAGGCTGCAATTCTTGCAAATAGTGTGACCCTACTGCGATGACATTGTTTACTCAAAATGGCATGCTGTGTTGGAAATTTAATTGGGTCCTTGCATTATGCATATTCATAAAAGGGCTTTCAGAACTTATTTTAGTTGAAATATTACTTTTGTACAGATTTTCTGTTGAATGAGGGAAGAATTATTGCTGAATGAAACATAGCTTCTTTTCAAAATGAGAAAAATAAGAAGTGATATATCTGCTTTAAACAAAATTTTTGCATTATAGTTTCAATTCTTACAGTGTTCTGACGCCAATTTCAAATCTTTTTTTGCCAAGAGTGCGTTTGATTGTTTCAGTAAGAAAATACATCGAAACCTTAATGAGAATCACCAAGAAACTTACACATTTATTCTGTGTATGTTTTTTCTTTAAAATAGTTTTATCTTCTTAGCAGTAGTCCATTAGAATGAGATTGAAGTTTGAATCTATGCATTTTAAAATAGATTGTGTGTTCTTTAGATTTTGTGAATGCTATCACCTTGTTTTTTTTTTTTTTTACTACATCTGATGTTTGTGGAGATTGCAGGCTTATGCCTATGCTCTACTAAATTATTTTAGTTACTTTGAATTTTAGATTGAGTCTAAACAAGGTCAACAGATTATGCCATTTCCCTCACCCTTTCATGATCCTCATGATCTTGGCCAAGTTTTCCTCATGATCTTGGCCAAGCATTTTGGTGCAGTGGTGTCATCGCAGTAAGATGGAAGTGTGGAGCAAAGTCACAGCTGCTTCGCAGCCAGGCTGATTTGAGATGGTCCATTCTCCCCAGAGTTCTGTGGAGAGTAGCCTCATGATCTTGGATGTGAATTAGAAGGACTTCTATAGAAGAAGAAAGCAGAGAAGGGCAAGTTGTTTCAAAAGAAGTAGGACCAAATTAAGCTAAGCAAATGTGTTTTATCCACAGTTTCTATCCAGCAATCATTTAAAAAGGGTCTGCTGTGTGTCGGGCACCACACAGAAAGAAATAACTAGGGCAGTGGACATGTTACGGTGCCGTGTAGGAGTGCTGTAATGATGTGGATATCACAGGATGCAGCTGGAGTTCTAGAAGCAGTGCTTGAGTGGCACTCATCGTATTTGTTGCATTAATAAAATTAGTTTTGACTTAATTCTTGAAGGAGTGGTGATTAGAAGTAGTCAAGGAGATAAGCAGATGTAACAGCACGAGTAAAGGCACAAGGCGGTGAAAGAACTCATGTACCTTGCTTATCAAGCAAAATTGGGGTTTTCACACCTATAGAAGAGGCAAAAGGGATTTCCCTCTACCTAAAACCTAGTGAGGGCACTTCAACAAAGCACTTGACCAAGTAGGGTATTTGCTGGGAGGAGAGGTTGAATATTTCATCCCAGCTGGATGTTTGCCAGGAGACTCTGGTGGAGAACAGGGGAAGATCCCTTGGAAGAGCCTGACATAATGTCCCCTGGAGTTTGTAGGATAAATTACTGGTATTTGACTCATGTCTGCACAAATCTGACAGTGATATGCTGGTTGTAGCTGCTTCATGGCAGGATGTTGCCATTTTGGTGATGAATAACTCCTGCCTTCTTTTTAGTAGATAAGTTTGGGTGCTAAAGAGATTTGAGATAGATGAGGGATATCTCCCCCTCTCTCCCTAATGTTCCTACCAGGCTTCAGTGAAAGTGAATCTCCCTCCAAATTCTACTACATGTGCAATCAAGCACATGCCTTCAAAGTCAAGCAGGCCAAAATAAGTCATTCAATGTATTCTTTAAGTTCATCGAGGCTTTTAGTCTGTCTCTTTAGGTGCAAGATTTAACACTGATTGAAAAGTTAACTTGCAAGTAGATATGGAAGCTTTCCAAAGTTAGTTATGCTTATTTTATTGATGATGCTATTACAGTTGTTGCCGTTTTTTCCCCTTTGCCCCTCTCCACCCAGTACCCCCCACTCCCTCAGGCAATTCCCACCCCTTTGTTCATGTCCATGTCCATGGGTCATACATATAAGTTATTTGGCTACTCCAACTTTTATACTATACTTGATATCCCCATGACTGTTCTGTAACTACCAATTTGTACTTCTGAATCCCATTATCTATTCACCCATTTCCCCAGACTCCCCTCCCATCTGGCAACCATCAAAACTCTCTATGTATCCATGATTCTGTCTCTGTTCTTCTTGTTTGCTTAGTTTGTTTCTTAGATTCAGTTGTTGATATGTACTTATTGCCTGGCGTGGGGCTGGGAACCCTCGCTTCCGAGATATTTCTCCTGAATTTTTAACCACCACACATGGGTATGGGACCAATCTGTTCTGCATCTACATGTCTCTGATCCTCCTGCCAGTCTGGAATGGATGTGATTTTTTTAATTCTGTAGTTGATGGACTTCCATTCAACTCAATATCTGACCATTCTGTGATGGTTGATCTATAGTTTAGTTGTAATTTTCATGTGGTTGTACAAGGAGGTGAGCTGTGTTCACCTATGCCTCCATCTTGACTGGAAATTTCCCAGAATTCGTTATGCTTAATGTCTACTTCAGGCAATGATAATTCCCCTGATCTCCTGGCTGGAAACAGGAATCTTTCGGAATCAAGCCTCAAGGATTGTCCTTCCGTATCTGTTTTCCAGTTCTGTTGTCTATACCAAGTTCATTTTCCCCAAACTCTACATGTTACACAGGATAGGGCAAAGGTAGGTTTACAGTTGTTCATGTGATAAGTAATATAATAATAAATATTACAAAAATAAACTGTTTCACATATTCACAACTGTTAACCTACCTTCGTCCCACCCTGTATAAGTCTTGTATATTTTTCAAGAGCCATTCTATTCTGTGTGGTCTGCATCTTGTCTGTTTTCTTAGCCAAAATATTTTGGAGATTAATTTATATCACTTCATAAAGAGCACTTTCTCTTTTTTATGATTGCATAATACTCCATTGTACAAATGAGCCATTTTTTATTTAACCAGTTTCTCATTGGTGGATATTGAAACCATGCAACAGTGAATAATATTGTTCTTGTGTCATTGTTGAGGATGTTTTTAGGTTATATGCCAAAAAGTGGAATTGCTTGCTTAAAGGTTGTATAGGCATTTGTAATTTTGATACCTACTACCAAATTGCTGTCTATGGAAGTACCAGTTGACACTTTGGCCAACAACGTGGGAGCTCTCTGTTTTCTTGTGCCTCACTGAGGGTACTAGCAATCTATGATGTGAAAATGATCTCACTATAGTTTTAAGTGAGACTGGTCACGTTAACATATATCTGAGAGCTATTTTATTCCTTTACTGTAAACTGATTATTTAAATTGTGCTCGAGTTAGAATTAAATGAGGAGATCCTTATTAAGTGCTTTTCTACAGAGCCTGTCAGATGTTTAAGGAATGTTAACTATGGTTATTAGTATTCTTGGTCATTGAAAGAGTTTTTGACAGGAAATGACACCTAAGTGTGAAATGCAATTCTGCTCTTGGCAAGTTACTAAATTTCTCTGAGCCCAAGTTTGTCCATCTGTGCTAAGAACTTTGCATAGACTTTTCATGTTGAAATCTCACAGCAGGCTCGGGAAGGAAGGATGACAGCAACATAGTCTGTGAGGAGACTCAGAAATAAAGGAATCTGAGTTCAGTCCAAGAAGGAGGCTTAGGTAGAAACCCTTTGCTTCCTTGTACAACAAAAGGAAGGTAACAACCAATCTAAAGACAATTAACAACCTTAAGTGCCAGAAATTCAAACTGCATGGAACTCTGACAACCAAGGAGTTAAAGAAACATTCATCAGACTGGTAGGAGGGAAGGAAGGCAGTGGGGAGGGTGGAGAGGACTCACGGCAAGTTGGAGGACCATGCGGGCAAGGTGGCAGACTGTTGGAACAAGGCGGGGCTGGTTGAACAGTAAACCAAAGACTCAAGTTAGCTGTAACCTACTGTAGGGGTTGCCACTCGGGAGGAACTCCCAGTCTCACATGACAGAGTTCGTTGGAAAGGGGGACTGGAATGGAGAAGCAAGCGCATTGTTCTCTCTCTGACCCCTCCACCACAGACAGTGCCACAAGGCAGCAAAGAGGGCTGCCTCGCTCGGGTGAATACCTAAGACCCCATCCCTCTACAACATAACAGGTGCACTGAGACAAAGAAATATGGCCCAAATGAAAGAACAGATCAAAACTCCAGAAAAAGAGCTAAGTGACAAGGAGATAGCCAACCTGATGCAGAGTTCAAAACACTGGTAATCAGGATACTCACAGAACTGATTGAGCTGGGTTCCAAAACGAAGGAACAAATGAAAGCTACTCAAAGTGAAATAAAGCAAAATATACAGGGAACCAACAATAACGGGAAGGAAACTGGGACTCAACAGTTTGGAGCAGAAGGAAGAAATAAACATCCAACCAGAACAGAACGTAGAAACAAGAATTCAAAAAAATGAGGAGAGGCTTAGGAATCTCTGGGACAACTTTAAATGTTCCAACATCTGAATCATAGGGGTGCCAGAAGGAGAAGAGGAAGAGTGAGAAGTTGAAAACTTATTTGAACAAATAATAAAGGAAAACTTTCCCAATCTGGCAAAGGAAATAGACTTTCAGGAAGTCCAGGAAGTCTATTGAACCCAGGTCAACCTTTAACCTATACAACCCAGTCTATTGAACACTCTGGGCTCCAGAGAGTCCCAAAGAAATTGGTCCCAAAGAAATTGAACCCAAAGAGGAACACACTAAGGCACATTGTCATTAAGTTACCCAAGATTACAGATAAGGAGAGAATCTTAAAAGCAGCAAGAGGAAAAGAGACAATTACCTACAAAGGAATTCCCATGAGACTATCATCTGACTTCTCAAGAGAAACCTCACAGGCAAGAAGGGTCTGGAAAGAAGTATTTGAAGTCATGAAAGGCAAGGACTTACATCCAAGATGACTCTATCCAGCAAAGCTATCATTTAAAATGGAAGGGCAGATAGAGTGCTTCCCAGATAAGGTTGAGTTAAAGGAGTTCATCATCACCAAGCCCTTATTATAGAAAATGTTAAAGGGGCTTATCTAAGCCCTGGCTGGTGTAGCTCAGTGGATTGAGCTCAGGCCTGCGAACCAAAGGATCATGGTTTGATTCCCAGTCAGGGCACATGCCTGGGTTGCAGGCCAGTTCCCAGCAGGGGACTCATGAGAGGCAACCATGCATTGATATTTCTCTCCCTGTCTCCTTCTCTTCCTCTCTAAAGATAAATAAATAAAATATTTAAAAAAAAAGAATGGAACAAATTTTTTTTAAAAAGGGGGTTTATCTAAGAAATAGAAGAAGATCAAAAACTATGAACAGTAAAATGACAACAAACTCACAACTATCAACAACTGAACCAAAAAAAAACCCCACAAACAAAACAAAACTAAGCAAACAACTAGAACAGGAACAGAATTAGAGAAATGGACATCACGTGGAGGGTTTTCAGGGGGGAGGGGAGGAATGGTGGGGGAAGGTACAAGGAAGAAGAAGCATAATTGGTAGGCATAAAATAGATGGGGAGAGGTTAAGAGTGGTATAGGAAACAGAGAAGTCAAAGAACTTATATGTACAACCCATGGACATGAACTAAGGTGGGGGGAAATGCTGGAGTGTTGGGTAATGTAGGGCGGAGGGGGGATAGAGGGGGAAATGGGAAAAGGACTGTAATAGCATAGTCAATAAAATATACTTAAAAAAAGAAGTAAAGAAATCTGCCTCCAGGTTCTTAGGTTCTTGAACAGGGATGCAACCTTGGTCTGTCTGCGTTTAAACATGTGAATGCCATTTCATGATAATGGGTAATAATAGTTGTGTTTGAACTAGAGGCCAGCTAACTGTTATTACTTGTAAAGTTTTCTTAACTGCAGTTGGAGAGTGTTGATGGTTGAGCAAATCAAAATTACTAATGCAATTGGGTTGGAAAATTTTTATGAATATCTTCATTTGGGACAGATTGATAGTTTACTGGAATTTATTTGCCACATAATATTATCCATCTAGAGGAAGGCTTTCTATCTGAGAATACAACACTTGAATGTTTTCTGTTGAAAAATGTTTTGAAGTAACTATAGCTAGAACTTGTCTTAATTATTTAGTATCCTTAAGCCTGTGTAGTAGTTTCTGCTTCCATGATAATAAAAATGCAAAAAATAAGGTAAGATGAGATTTTTTTATGATAAGATTTTTTTCTCCTTGTATAAAAGTGCTGTGTATCTGTCTCTGTGTTTCTATGAAATTTTCTTTTATTTACCTCTTCCCCTCTTTTTTGGTTTGTCTTTACTTTTCAGTTCTTTATGGCTACATACATATTTCTTCCTTGTCTTCTCAGCGTGTAAGTTCCTCTTGAAAACAGCAGCTGGAATTTTACCTCTTCATAGCATGCATGGGCTCTAGCATAATGCCTTCCACAAAGTCAGCACTCCATAAATATTTGTGGCTTTTTGATTCCTTGGAATTTGATTACTTTTTTGTTCAAATGCTTCTAGATACCATGACCATTTCAGAATGCTGAGGGATCTCTAAGGGAACTTGAAATTATGCAAGTTGGTGGTTCAGCCTTTGGATACACTACATTATAAGATCTTTGCATTAGTTAGGTGATGAAATACCAAAGAGTATGTAATTTTCTAAAATTTCAGTTTTCTTAAACCTTAAAAAAATAATTTTTATAAGCCTGGTTTTATTAGAAGAGTAGGGAGTGCCATAATTAATTCACTTATATTCTACATCTTAGTAATTCCACTGAAAAAGAAAAAAGTGATTATAAATCTTTTGAAGCTTTTAATGTGAAATTGTTTTTCAGTTAAAATCCAAGGCAAACATATTGAACCCTATTTTAATCCTACATAATTCATTTTATTAACTATGACCAAATAGAACATCTGTTAAAATTCCATACTGTTAGCTTCATGGGAAAAGAAAATCCTTTTGCTTTTGGAATTTGTCCACTGTTTTATTGTTCTGGGTTTCAGTCAATGTAGCAAGACATTCTTATTAATATGAATATTAAACAAAGGAAAATGAAATATCCCCTTTCATCACAGAGGTTTAAAAAATGAGTCACTTAATTGCATTTACTTTGTAACTTTACTGTAGAGATGTTCTATGAAGAAGGAACTATAGTTCATTTAGTTCACTCTTTAATTCAAGAACCAAAAGTTATCACTCTTCATATGTGGTTCTTAGCCTACAGTTTTTCTTCATCTCTTAAATAAACAAACACTTTTAGAAGGAACAACTTAGTAAAATTATCTTAATGTAGAAAAATTACTTTAGCCCTTTTGTGCACATTTTCTCATGTTTTGTTTACATGAAACCAGCTGCTATTCACTTTCCTCATTCTTTGGATGGACTTGATTTGCACTGTGCCGTTTTGAACAGGCTGCATATTTCCGTTGCTGCACATTGGCCATGTCATCCTGAAGGGCATGGTAGTTCCTGTGTGCAGGTTTTGCTGGGGTGTAAATGCAGCGATGTGACTCTGCACTGTAAACAGATAAGGAAGCTGCTGGATGAAGGTGGAATTTGATTCTTCATTTTAAATGTTAGTATCATAAACCATAATGTTGAAGTAGCTCTGTGTATGGTATTCATTTGTGTTTTTCATCCCATATGAAATAGCCTGTTCCTTCATCTTTGTGTTTCGGTTTAGATTGCACTTAGGCTGCAAATAACAGAAAATTGGACTACCGTGACTGCACCAAATAAGGTGTTTTTTCCCTTCTATAACAAGAATTCTGGGGATGGTTACCCTAAGTTTGGTGTGCTTGTTCAATGAGGGCATCGAGAACCCAGGCGTGTTCATTTTGCTTGGCTCCCTTTAGTACTGTGGCTAATTTACTCATGGTCACACAATGGCTGTCTCACTTTTAGGCATTGTGGCTCCTTTCCATCCATGTTGAAGTGGCAAGGGCAGGAGGAAGTGCTAGCGTTACTCAAAAACAAAAGCTTTTTTGAGCCTAGTTGTCTTAGGGACACCCTGAGTTGCATGGGGATTGGAAGTTGAGTATGTATGTAGCTTTTCAGTGTCGCGGGTAAAAGCGGGCAAAGAGAAGCTTAGGACTACTGGGATTGAGTCACCCTGCAGTGTCTGTGATGTTCTGTCTGTTCAGGTCCTAGCTCAAGTTCTATCCCTTGCACTTGCTCACACCTCTGGCTTCAGCCGCACATTTGGTACCCTTTTGCTCACATCCACAACACTTCTCTAGATCACAGTTTTTGGATAGTAGATCTGCTCTCTAAACTGTGATGTCTGTTTTGTTCTTTTTCTGCCATTTTTGTTCTTTTGGGCACACATGCAAGCTCTTCTTTAAAAATCGTTTGGTGTTCTTTCTACAATTCTGAAAACATGAATTTACTCAAAAGTTTCTTGTTTTTACACAGTTTTGATTTTAAAATTAAGATTTCAGAATACCTTTGTTGATATAGTCATATGTAGACACTTTCCTTGAAAAATAGGTAAATCACAATTGAGATACTAGCTAATGTTTACTAAATACTTACAGTGTTCCAGTCATTGTGCTGAATTCTTTACATGTATTATTTCATAAAATCATCACAGTAACCCCAAAACATGATCCCTGCTTTATATAAATTGAGGCTTAATAAGGTTGTGGTTTGCCCAAAGTCTGACATCCAGTAAGGGAGAGAGTGGAGGACACAAGAGCTGCATGATCTTAAAAAAAAAAAAAGAAATATATATATATATTCTATTGATTATGCTATTAAGTTGTCCCATTTCCCTCCCTTCATTCCCCTCCACCCTGCACACCCCCTCCCACCCACACTCCCCCTCTTTAGTTCATATCCATGTGTCATAAGTTCTTTAGCTTCTACATTTCCCACACTACTCTTGCCCTCTCCCTTTCTATTTTCTCCCCACCATCTATGCTACTTATTCTCTGTACCTTTTCCCTCTCTCTCCTCTTCCCACTCCCCTGTTGCTACCCCTCCATGTGATCTCCATTTCTGTGATTCTGTTCCTGTTTCAGTTGTTTGCTTAGTTTGCTTTTGCCTTAGGTGTGGTTGTTAATAACTGAGTTTGCTGTCTTTTTTCTGTTCATACTTTTTATCTTCTTTTTCTAGATAAATCCCTTTAACATTTCATATAATAGGGGCTTCGTGATGATGAACTCCTTTAACTTGACCTTATCTGAGAAGTGCTTTATCTGCCCTTCCATTCTAAATGAAAGCTTTGCTGGATAGAGCAATCTTGGATGTAGGTCCTTGCATTTCATGACTTGGAATACTTCTTTCCAGCCCCTTCTTGCCTGTAAGGTCTCTTTTGAGAAATCAGCTGACA
>PVKM010039780.1:0-13653 GCA_004027735.1 Carollia perspicillata | reverse complement strand
CTTCTCATATTCTGATCTCATAAATTTGTTCCAACCTTTCAGTAGAAATAGAAGTTAAGAGAAATCAAATAACTTGCTGAAATGCACAGAGCTAGCAAGTGGCAGAGGTAGTTGATACATCGAAGGTAGTCTGACTCCAGAGCCTGTGATCCTGTACTGCTGACGCTCAGTGTGTGAACGTGTCCCTGTGAACGGGGCCTGTGCCTCTTCCCCTTTGTTACGCTGGTGCTGAGACCAGACAGCGAGGCCTCTCCTGTTCCTTCTGTGCCCTCTTGGCCTCAGGCAAATATTCTCTGACATTTTTCTTTATTCTCAAGTTAATATTGGGGTAAAATTCAGAATTGCCAATTACATATGTTCTGGAACTCTTATCCAAAAAAGCAAAGAAAGGCCTTTGTTCCAGTCTGTCCTCAGGTTAGGTTTGCCAGATTTTACACATAAAAGAACAGGACACCTCGGTTAAATTTGAATTTCAGGTAAAGAACTAATTTTTCTTTTTTTTTAGTATAAGTACGTCCCCAAAATTGCCTGGGAGATACTCATAGTAAAAATTTTATTGTTTACCTGAAATTCAAGTTTAACTGGACAGGCTGTATTTCCTGTGGCGATTCTCCTCTAAAAGCCTTTAGTCAGCTTGGGCTGGGCTTAAAGACAAGCCTGCATCACCCATATTTTTCCCCCTTTAGTGCTGGTCTTCCATCTGGGCAAACAAGTCGGAAAGAAGTTTTTCTTCACCAATGGTGCAAAGATGACCTTTGAAGAAGTGAAGGCTCTGTGTGCCCAGTTCCGGGGCTCAGTGGCCACCCCCAGGAATGCTGAAGAGAACCAGGCCGTCATGGACGTCACCAAAGGAGAGGCCTTCCTGGGCATCACAGATATAAAGACTGAAGGTCGTTTTGTGGATCTGACAGGACAGAGCATTACCTACAAAAACTGGAATGATGGTGAGCCCAACGATGGTGCCTCTGGGGAAGACTGCGTGATGACTCTGACACAGAACGGCAAGTGGAATGACATCGCCTGCTCAGTCTCCCTTGTGGCAGTTTGTGAGGTGTCTATCTAAGGAAACGTGTCTCTCAGGCCCTCCTGTTCTCAACCTTATCTCAGATTTGCCTTAAAAATAAATCTATGCCAATTTTGCCATACCCAGCCTTGATTTGCCCCTTTGTGGGGAATCAGAGAAAACGAGAAGAATGGGCTGAAGGGCGGGATGTGGAGGTGAGAGGTGAGAAGAAGGTGGCAGGGGTGCAGTGGGAGTTTCTCATTCAGACCCAGTTGCTAATAATAATCACTAACAACCACAACAACAAAATCGTAACAGTGGTGGTAAGTAGTAGCAGCAATAGAAGGACTGATAACATTTTCTTAATGTTTCTTAGGACTCAGACCCTATATTATGCATTGTATACTAATAATCTATATTATTCATATAATCTATGTAACATTAGCATAATTTATATAATATGATTTTTAATTAGGCTACACACTTTTGTCCAGTGGTGTTAGCTTGCTAAGGTACTGTATGAAAATAAAGTGGATTTATTTTTCCACTTACCGTAAACCCCAGTGTCCTGTTGAGCCCTCCTTTCTCTCTGGGTAGAGAGCTCCACAATTACACCCCCAGCCTAATTCCATGGCTTTGGGCTGGTCTCAGGTATGAAGAGGATCTATCCTGTTGCTTTCTTTCTGAAATATACCTTATTTTCTTTTAAATGAGCTACTCATCTATGTAAAGAATGTAAATCTCAAGTGAACTAATAGACAAATTCTAAGTACCTTCTGGGTCAAGATGCAGGACACTTCTGGCATCCTAGAAGCCCCTTCATAACTCTCCTGGTTGATCCTCACAAGGGAAGATCTATTCTGACCTCTATTACAATATATTAATTTTGTTGACTTACAAACTTCACATTGATGGAATCATACATACACACATACATACTGTATTAGGTTTGGTTTTTTTATTCAAAATTAAGTCTGTGTCTGTGAAGTTCATTCATGTTGTTACAGTGTAGTGACAGGCTTTTCATTTTTGTTGCCATGTAGGGTTGGTTCCACTATATGAATATACCTCAGTTTTAGTTTTAATGAACTCTTGGTCTGCTTCCAATTTTTGACCATCAAGAAAAAACTCATGAAAATTTCTGTACTTGTCTTCTGGTGGACATAGGCACTAATTTCTCCTGGTTATCTACCCAGGAGTAGAACCGGTCGGTAGAGGGGTAAGCACATGTTCAGCTTCAGTAGAAGCTGCCAGAGTTGCAAAGTGACCAGAAGGATTTACATTCCCACTGGCCATGTATGTCAGCTGTAGTTGCTCTGACTACGTGTGAGGAGTTGGTATTTTCAGTTCCTTTAATGTTGGCCATCCCTGTGGGTATAAAATGATATTTCACAGTGGCTTTACCCTCTGTTTCCATGGCATGCAGTATGTTGAACACTTTTTGATCAGCTTTTGGCTAGTTGGATATATTCTTTTGTCAAGTCTTTTTGTAATTTGATTAAAATAAGTAGCCAGTATCTTTCTTTTTTTATAGATTTTTTAAAAAATATTTTATTTATTTTTAGAGAGGGAAGGGAGGAAGAGAGAGGGAAACATCAATGTGTGGTTGCCTTTTGAGCACTCCCTACTAGGGACCTGGCCCACAACACAGGCATGTGCCCTGACTGAAAATCAAACTGGTGACCCTTTGATTCACAGGCTGGTGCTCAATCCACTGAGCCACATTAGCCAGGGCAACCAGTATTTTTCTTATTGATTTGTAAGAGTTATTTTTATATGTTGAATATAAGTCCTTTTTGCTTATATGTTTTACAGATAGTTTTCAAGTTTATGACTTGCTCCCAGTATTGACTTTTGATGAACACAGTTCTTAATTTTATCAAACTCCAAAGTATCAATATATTCCTTCAAATTTAGTACTTTTTATGTCCTGTTTATAAAATCTTTGCCTAGTGCAAAATCATAAAGATAACCTTATATTTTTAATAGCTTATTGCTAAACCTTCTATTTATCCCTTTTATAAATCTACATGATACAGTAATACTATTGTTGGAAAGACAATTCTTCTTCCACACCCATTGGATTAGAATAGTACCTTTTTATAAACTGCGTACATGTGCATCTATTTCTGGGCTTTCTATACTATTCTACTTGTTTAGTTGTTGATGCATGTGCCAAATACTACGTTATCTCAGTTACCGTGCTATTAAAATAGGAACCTATATGTGCTAGTGTATGTCCCAGCTTTGTTCTTCTTCAAGATTGCTTTGGCTTTCTTTAATTATTTGCATTTCCATATAAATTTTAAAACAAACTTTTCAATTCCCACAAAAATCTGATCAATTTCTATTGGGACTACAATGATCCTTTTCATCAACTTATGCAGAATTGACAACTAACTTGAGTCTCTGATCAATGATCACAATATAATTCTTCTTTTAACTAGGATATCTTTAATTTCTTTTGTGTTTGAAGTTTTTAATTTGGAGGTCTTACATATCTTGTTTTGGTAGTTTTAAAAATAAGATGATTTTAATAATTTTTATTTTCTACTGTTTGTAATTATTTCTACAGAAGTACAATTGATTTTTGTATATGATATTATTATCAGTAACCTCAATGCATTCATTTCCTAAATCTAAAAATTTGTAAATTCTCCCTGATGTTCTATATACACAGTGATGTAATCTGAAATCGTGGAGCTACTTTTTCTTTTCAAATTGTTTTTTTTTTCTTGCTTTATTACATTAGTTATCAACCTTAATGCAGTATGGAACAGAACCAGTGAGCATCCTTACCTGGTTCATTAAGATGACTTTGTTTTATTTAAGTTATTAAGACAATCTTCATCTTTTTAAAAGTTTCAAATTCTTATTTAACTCAACTCTCTTTTCTTCCTACCTACCCCTTTGTGCAGCAGGAGCTCTTACATGAGGGTAGAGTCTTACTTTCTATCACCCCATGCATGCTTTCTTGAATAGAGTTTTTAGGTGTTGGGCTGAAAGGAGGGATGATGATTCTTAAAATGAATAGTCATGCTGGCTACCTGTTCTTTCTCTGTTCTTACCACCACTGACCTTGCTCCATTGTCAGTAGATCCTCTAGGGATGGATGGAGTCTTGAACTAACTTGCTGAAGATGAATGAGATCAATCACAATTCCCTTTCTCATAGCTGTCCCGTGTGAGAATGTCTCATACCTGAAAGCTACTCTACATAGTCTTCAGTGACACTTAACCATGCCCCAAAATAATCCCAACACTCAAAGGGCTAATATTTGTTGACCTTAAGAAAATCCAGATACCCCCAAAAGTGGTTCCTGGAGATGTGCTCAATTATTTAAGTTCTGGCAGCATAGAATCTCCTCAGTGGAAAATCAACAGAAATTACTTAGAGAAATCTGATCTGATGGGCTTTGTTGAAAGAAAGTCAGATGCCCTGGCTAGTCTGGCTCACTGCATTGATTGAGCACGGGCCTGAAAATCAAAGGGTCACCAGTTCAATTCTCAGTCAGGGCACATGCCTGGGTTGTGGTCCAGGTCCCCAGTAGGGGGCACATGAGAGGAAACCACACATTAATGTTTCTCTTCCTTTCTTTCTCCCATCCTTCCCCTCTGTCTAAAAATAAATAAATAAAATCTTTAAAAAAAGAAAATCAGATCACTTCCTAATTTAGAAGTCAAATAATTGATAGAAGCAATAAACATTGTACAATTTTAGTCACTCAGTTCCCAGGTCTAATACTGATGGGTTGCTAAGGACACTTCTGCTATTGTCCTAAACTTCCAGAGAGCACCAGAGCAGCCATAGAAAAAGGAAAAACGAAGAAATGAAGTGTTTCAGAATATGAGTTCTCCAGTCAGGCCTATCCAAACTGGATTCACAGTTGTATCATTTACTGGCACTGTGACATTGAATAAGTCACGTAACTTCTCTGTGTCAAGCCATTTATTTGCTGGGAGAAAATAATGATCCCTATTACATAAGAATTATTGAGACAATAAATTAATACCTTGAAAGTGTTTAGTAGAGTGCCAAATGCTACAGGTTAAGTCTTAATCTATTCAGTCATACTTCTAAGTATATTTTTAAATGAGAGTATATGGTTGGTTATATGACAAATAACATTTACTGATTTTTGAAAATTAAATCTACCTTGCTGTCATGGAATAAAGTGCACTTGGTCACATTTTGTCCTTTGTATGCACTGCAGGAATTGATTTGCAAATAGTTGAAAAAATTTGCAACTTTGTTAAAGATACATATTTAGTATTTTTTTCCCAAAAATACCTTGCTATAGGTTTTGGTGCCAGTGCTATGGTAGCCTCATAAAATTAGCTGGTGTTCTCAGATTTCCTATTCTCTGAAATAATATGTGTAAAATTATGAGAGAACTTCACCAGTGAAGTCCTCTTAAAATTAATGGTGTTTTCTTTCTGGAAGGGTTTTTAATTTCTGATTTTATTTCCTTAAGATCTAGATTTATTCATTTTTCTTGTGTCTTTCATACAGTTTTCCTAAATTGTGCTTTCTCAGTAAATTTATCCATTTCATCTTATTTATTAAACATAGTGACATAAAGTTGGGATTTAATTTACTGTTATTTTTCTTTTTCAGTTTTTAATATATTAATTATATTGTATTGATTATGCTATTACAGTTGTCTGAATTTTTCCCCCTTTGCCCCCCTCCACCCAGCATCTCCTGACTCCCTCAGGCAATCCCCACACCATTGTTCATGTCCATGGATAGTGCATATAAGTTCTTTGGGTACTCCCATTTCCTATACTGTACTTTATATCCCCAGGGCTATTCTGTAACTACCTATTTGTACTTCTTAATACCCTCACCACTTCACCCATTTCCCCACACCCACTTCCAATGTGGCTACCATCAAAACGCTCTCCACATCCATAATTCTGTCTCTGTTCTTCTAGCTACTTAGTTTCTTTTTTTCAGATACAGTTGTTGATAGATGTGTATGTAATGTCATTTTATTATTCATAGTTTTGATCTTCTTCTTTTTCTTATATAAGTCCTTTTAACATTTCAGATAATAATGGTTTGGTGATGATGAACTCCTTTAGTTTTTTTTTTTTCTTGTCTGAGAAGCTCTTTATCTGTCCTTTGATTCTAAATGATAGTTTTGCTGGTAGAGCAATCTTGGCTGTAGGTCTCTGCTTTTCATCACTGTGAATATTTCCTTCCAGTCCCTTCTAGCCTGCAAAGTTCTTATGAGAAATCAGCTGACAGTCTTATGGGAACTCCCCTGTAGTTAACTAACTGCTTGTTTCTTGCTTCTTTTAAGATTCTCTCTTTATCTTTAACCTTTGGCATTTTAATTATGAGGTGTCTTAGAGTAGGCTTCTTTGCATCTGTCTTGTTTGGGACTCTCTGTGTCACCTGGACTTGCATGTCTATTTCCTTCACCAAATTAGGGAAGTTTTCTTTCATTATATTTTCAAATAGATTTCCAATTTCTAGCTCTTTTTCTTCTACTTCTGATACCCTATGATGCAAATGTTTGAATGCTTGAAATTGTCCCCAAAGCTGCTTACAATACCCTTATTTTATTGGATTCTTTTTTTTCTGATTATTCTTATTGGTTGTTTTTTGCTTCCTTATGTTCCCAATCATTGATTTGATTCTCAGCTTCATTCACTCTATTGCTATTTCCCTATAAATTGTTCTTTATTTCAAAAGTGTATCCTTCATGTCTGACTCCATCTTTTTTATGCTGTTGAGGTCCTCACTAAGTTCCTTGAGCATCCTTATAACCATTGTTTTGAATCCCGCATCTGATAGATTGCTTATCTCCATTTTGTTTAGTTCTTTTTCTGGAGTTTCGATCTGTTCTTTCATTTAGGCCATGTTTCTTTGTCTCCTCATTTGGGCAGCCTCCCTGTGTTTGTTTCTATGTATTAGGTAGAGCTTTTATGATTCCCTGTCTTGGTATCATGGCCTAACGTAATAGGTGTCCTGTAGGGTCCAGTGGCACAGCCTCCCCTATCACCCAAGCTGGACACTTGAAGTGTGCCCTTCATGTGGGCTGGGTACACCCTCCTCTTACAGTTGAGCCTCAGTTGCTGTTTGCAGGTCAATGGGAGAGAATTACCCAGGTTGGTCAGCTGCAAGGACTCGCTGTGACCACTGACCACCAACCTTAGCCCTCTGTGGAGGATCAGCTGTGCAGGGGAAGGGTGACATTGTCTGTAGCTGTCCACGGCTGGTACAAGGCTAGATTAGCACCCACCCGTGTTCTTCCTGGGGCCACCCTGACTGAGCTATAAAGTAATCTGAGATGGATGCTACTTGCACTGGGCTTGGAGATTCCCAGGTCAAGCCAGGCTATAAATCTAGGGTGGCTGCTTCTAGTTCTGGGCTCGGGCCACTTAGCAGGAGGTATAGGGGCTGAGGGTTTACTGACGCTGGACTTTGCTTGTTTGATAGAATTCAGAAAGTTGTGAAGCATGAGCCAAGACTAACTATTCATATGGAAAAGTCATGGTTAATAGTTTGGGTGGGCCTGTAAGTTGGGTGGGACAGGGTCTCAGGGGATCTCCAGGGCAAGACAAACAGTATTAGCTAGGATGGTGGGGAAACAGTGCTAGGCAAACAGTGTTAGCCAAATATGGCATCTGCCTGGGGGCTCTGTGGCTCTGGTTGGAGAGGGCTCAGAAAAGTGACAAAGGCCTCTGTCTACCTTTCTGTTTGGGAAAAAGGTAGACTGAGGCCATTTCTATCCCCCAAATTCCACCTTGATGCCAGACACATCACTTCCTCCCTTTATGCGACTGGTGCCTTTCAAGCTGCCACCCTGGTGCTAGAGTTCAGAGGGAGTGAGTCTGAATAAGTTTGTGTGTGGATTCTCTAAGAGGAATGGCTTGGGACTCTAGAAGTTTTTTCTACTAACTCAATCTCTACTGTTTTTTGCAGCCAGAAGTATGGGGATTTATCTTCCTGGCACTGGAAACCTGGGTTGGGGGCCTGTTTTGGGGCTGAAACTCCTCATTCCCAAGATATCCCTCCAGAGTTTTTATACACCACATGTGGCTTTGGGACCAGCCTGTTCCACATATCTGTCCCCCTTAGCAGTCTGGATGGATGTGGTTTCTTTAATTCTATAGTTGTTGGACTTCCATTCAATTCGATATTTTTAATTTAAACTATTTTATTGTTGTTCATTTACAGTTGTGTGTACATAGATTTCTGATGGTTCTGAATGATGGTTGTTCTATATTTTAGCTCTAATTTTGATGTGGCTGTATGAGGAGGCAAGCCATATTTACCTGCGTACTATTCATTTTCTAACTTTCTTTTAACTGATATTTAGAGAACTGATTTTCTATCTTTATTCTTTTCTAATATATTCATTAAAAGTTATAAATTACATTTAAAGACAGTTTTGGCTACATTCCACAGGTTTTGATAACATTTAGCATTTGTTACCATCATTCAATTTAAAATATTTTTTTAATTTTCAGTTTATTTATAGTTTTTTTCTGAATGTGTTGTTTTATTCCCCAATATTTGATGCTTTTAAAAATTGTCTTCCAGCAAATAATTTATAGCTTCGGTCTACTGTGGCTAGAAACATACTTTGTATAAATTCATTAATTTGAAATATGTTAAGACTCACTTTAAAGCCTACCTTATGGTTGAGAATAGTAAGTATATTTTGTGCAAATGAAGTAATGTGTCTTCTCTACTTAATAAGGCTATCACAGGTCAGGTTATTAAACTTGTCATATCCTCTATATTCTCACTAATATTTTGCCTTTTTTAATTACTAAATGATGAATATTAAAATATTCAACTACTATTATAGGTTTGTGTATTTCACATTTTGTGTCTCTCAGTTTTTGTTTTCTAAGTTGAAGCTACATTACTATGCACCTACAAATTTAGGATTATTATAACTTTGTTTTTAATATTTTTTATGATGAGATACCTCTATTTCTAGTAATTGTCTTTCATTAAAGTGTTCCTTGCCAGACATTAATTCCCCAGCTTTCTTTTTTTAATATATTTTATTGATTATGCTATTACAGTTGTCCCATTCCCCCCCTTATTTCTCTCCACCCTGCACCACCCCTCCCACCCACATCCCCCACTCCCTTAGTTCATGTCTATGGGTTATACTTATAAGTTCTTTGGCTTGTCCATTTCCCACACTATTCTTAACCTCCTCCTGTCTATTTTGTACCTACCATTTATGCTTCTTATTCCCTATACTTTTTATCCCCAATTTTCTTTTGTTTAGCATTTCTATGCTCTGTATTTCCCCACATTTAGATTTACCTATTTCTTTTCTTATATTCAGAGTGTTTCTTTTACTAGCATATGGTTGGCTCTTTCTGAAAATTCAGTCTGACCATCTAAACTGGCTCTATGGCTCTATCATTTAATGGTTATGCGATCTTGAGCTAGACTTTTATTGAATAGTTTAGTCCATACACATTTAATTTGATTACAAATATGATTGGGTTCAAATATAACATTTTTGTTATTTTCATTAGTTCCATCTGTTCATTGTTTCTTTATTTCTTCTTTCCTGCTTTATTTTGGATTAATCATTTTTAATCTCCATTTCATTTTGTCTTTTTGATATTTAAACAGACAATTTTACATTACTGTTTCAGTGGTTATTCAATAGAGTACAATAAGCTTCTTCCTCTTATTATATGTAGTGTCCCTTGGATTCTTATGCAAATACCTCCCAAACGATGCACAGACATCACTACAGTTTCACTACTTCTCCTCTCCTTCTGCTTTATGTTCTGTCGTTGTTATATATGCATAAGTTCCATAGTAAATTACTGTTGTCTTTGCTGTATAAACAGTTAATGTTTCAGCTTGTACACTTTCTAGAGCTCTTTTTCCTTCCTGCAGTATAGCACTTCCACTTAGGATAATTTCTTTCAATGTGAACAACTTCTTTTCAAATTTTCCACTTGCCAGACTTTCCCTATGTAACTACAACAGTACTGTCATTTTCTCCCCACCTCCCCTGGTATATTTCTCTGCTGAATTGAGGCTAATCTCAGCTCTTTCCCAGAATGCCTCCAAAGAAAAAAATAGCTAGCAATAATCAGCTCACATTGGAAGCATTATTCATAATCTAAAGTGTTTACTTGGTTTTCAGAGCTTTACTGAACTCTGATGTGATTAAAATGTGGTTTGGGGTAATTTTTTGTTTTTTTCTAATTATTATAGTGGGAGCATTGGCCTCCTGTAACCTACTCTGTTTAATCCAGTAGCAGAAACCCCATCATCCACTTCATTCTTTAATTCAATCTATTAAAGATTTTATTGATAAATTTAGAGGACCGCTAGTGACTATCCTCTTTTCTTGCTGCTTCTTTCTTTATTATGTTTAAGGGAAAGATAGCATTTCGATTATATAAAAAATAATACATTCAGATTTCTGCTTTCTACTTTGACACGTAAAGGGCTTGTAAGTCTTACTTCTATCCATACAACCATACCAAAAAAAGCCAAATGAACAGAAAATTAGTGACTTTTCTTACATTCCTTAGAAAATTGGGTTCACTAGGCTGTTTAAAGATGAAATCCCTGTCCCTCTGTAGTAATTAAGATTGAAGAATTTAATTTAATTCTTCCTGATGCCCTATGGTCTCCCTTTTCACTTCCTGATTCTGCTCAGGCTGAGCAGGAAGACTCTCACTGCTTGGTCCAGGCCCCTTGGTCCTTGAAGTGAAGGCAGCCCCTTCAAGCCCTTCCAAATCAGGACTTGTACATCCCCAACTTCCTGTGCTCCATCATCCATGCTTTCGGAGGTTGAAATGACTCATGGAAAGGTTACAGGGGACATCTACCACTGTAAGAACATTCCATTGCAAATATAACGGTCCTACTCCCTGTTACCTGCCGAGAACCTTGGTGGCAACATGGGAACAGCAAACGGAAGCTCACATGTGGGGAGGAAACACAAAAAGACCTCTCAAACCTATTTCACCATGATAACACCCCATCAGGGCCAGTGCCTGGCCCACACTCTGTACATTTAAACACATTTGGGGTAAATTCCCCACCTTGTGGTTATTTTTAGTGGAGTTCCTCAAATCATAGGGAAAAATCAGCTTCTTCAAATAACACCTCTTCTCTCAGTGAGAGGCTTTTGAGATGATCTAACATTTGCGAAAAGGTAACATATTAGCTCCTGAGACCTCAGTTTTTCTGTTATGCCACCTTCCCCATATGACCCTTCACCTATATTCAAAATCTCCTGATCTTGACTTCCTCTTTCCAGGCCAGATTATAGCAAAGGGTCTTTCCATGAGCAGTCTCTACTCCCTGTAATGGGCAGGACATCCCACATGTAGTATCCAGTGACCCTATAAGTAGAGTTTATAGTCCCACCCTCAGGCACAAAGTCTTGCCTTCTCTTCACTGAACTCCTCAGCCACTGCTGCTTCCTCCCCGTTCATAGTTCTCTAAGCCCACAGGGGTCTTCACCTTGTGGAGGCTCCCTCTCCTCAACATTGGTGTCTGCTGGAGAGGGTACTGAAGCCTGTGTCTTCAGAACCCCTGGGGAGGAACAGCAAGCTTTCCTCTGTGGGGGGCCTTCCCCAAATCTGCTCTCTTACAGCTTTAAATTATCAAAGCCTCATATAAATTGCACTCTTTGGGATCAAAAACATTCTTTTCTGTCACATCGATTTTTGTTTGCTTTTCCTTCCTTTTTGTTTACTCACTTTCCTCCTTTCCTATCAAAGTTTTTATTACATTAGACCTGGAAAGAACTCTGGTTTACATTAAACCGATATTGTTCGTGACTTGGAGTTAGGCAACATTGTCTCAGATCACAGGAATCAATAATCATTAAATGAGAAAGCAATAAATTAAATTTCATCAAAGTGGAAGATTAATGTAATTTATTAAACAATAGGAAAACATGTAGATGCATCACACCCTAGAGAAAATATTTGCAAAATATACATCTGTCAAAACACATCCAGGACACAGAAATAGCTCCTAAAACTCCATAATAAAAAGACAAAATGGGCAGGGATGCTCAGGGACCAAAGAGTGAGAAATGAAGCCCAGGATGGGATGTTCTTGTATCTTTGCTCAGAAATTCACACCTTTTGATGTTGTAGGTTGAGTTGTCTCCCCCCAAAAGACATGTTCAAGTGCTAACCCCTGGAACCTGTGAATGAGAGCGTATTTGGAAATAGGGTCTTTGCAAACTGAATGAAGTTAAGATGATGTTATAATGAATTAGGGTGGGAGCTCCCCCATTGACTGGTATCCTTATAAGAGGAGAGAAAGTTGGACAGAGAGCAAAGGAGACACACAGAGAACATTCCATGTGACCATGAAGGCCAAGAATGAAGTGATCTATCAACAAGCTGAAGATGCCAAGGATTGCCAAACACCACCAAAGCTAGGAGAGGCTACAAAAGAGATTCTGCCTAAAAGTCCAAAAGGAGGAACCGATCCTGCAGACACCTCGATTTTGAACTTCTAGCCTCCAGAACAGAGAAAGAATAAAGTGCTATTATTTTAAGCTGCTTGGTTTGTGGGGATTTGTTACAGGAGCCCTAGGAAGCAAATACACTTGGTACTTCAGATACTCCTTCTAGTCCTTCTAGTGCTCACAGGACAATAGACTATACTGTTACCTGGTGAATCACCTCCTGAGCTTCAAACCTTGTGGTGGGTGAGAGGGGGAAAGGGAGGTGGGTGGATAGGGGAGGGAAGGAAGGAGGGAGGGAGAGAGATAGAAAGGGAGAGAGACAGAAAGAGAGAGAGAGAAGACTGAGATATTTTGTTATCTCTTATTGTCACTCAGCAGGAAAATCTCTCAGGTACTCTCCAGGACCTCCAGAAATATTCATTCTTCAGCCAGGGATCACATTCAGCACTGGATTTGATCACAGTTAAGGATCATGCCCGCCGGAATTGAAGAGAAGGGAGTAGGCTACTATGGCCTTTGTGATTCAAGAGCTAGACCCTGCCAGCACCCATTAGGAGCATGGTCATTTTGACTTTAATTGCACATAGGGATGTTTCCAGTGGACTGAAGATCAATCTGAACAAGGAGCTGCAGGCCACCCTCAGGCAGACATTAGGCTTTTAACAAGAAGTGGGGTGGGGAGGGGAGCTTTGCAGCCCAAGGAGGCGTTTAGCCCACAGAAGAACTCAGTCATCACAACCAAAATGAGTAGTGGGGAGTCTGCTGGAAGAGGGCCACAGAGAGACAGAGATGTTCACAGTGTGGGGGCCTCATAATTTAAAACTTTATAGAGGACAGAATCAAGAAGCGACAAAAAATGAGTAAAATCCAGTCACAATGAAAGTAAAAGTAATTTCCGAGAGATATTATGTGCCACATTTTGTTCTGAGAAGCTTAGCATCATGGAGCTTTGCACCATATAACATCTTTTACAGATAAGGAAGAGGGAATCTGAAGGTTGAGATACTCACAGAGAGTACACAGTCAGTATGAGGTAGCTTTAGGAAGTTGGAAATTCAGATATTACTCCAAATTTAATCCATCAAAGACATTCTCCTTGTTACCCCATACCCAAGTCATAAATAGGTTTAGGCAACCACTTGTTTTTCCTCTCAGTTCCTGGCCAGTGCTGTGTAACCATGCCCTTCCTTTCAGACCTATCTCTGTA
>PVKM010039779.1:0-13655 GCA_004027735.1 Carollia perspicillata | reverse complement strand
GGTCTCCTGAAGACTGTAACCAAAGACCAGGCAGGTCTGTCCACACCTCATACTGAAGCAAGCTGGCCTTCCACTCAATCCTTTTGTAGTAGAAATTTAAAAATATAGATAGAAACTGAAGCTGGCACTCTGCATCAGCCCCTGATGGCTCCCTGCTGGCTTCCCGGCTCCAGACTATCACCTGTTGGCTAGTTAGTTGATTCCCTGCCCTGGGCCCTGGACGCTCCCCTGCTGTTCCTTTGTCCTGGGTCCAGGACCACTTCCCTTGCTTTCTTGTGTCCTTGGCTTTCACAATTACGTATCTCCTGCTTGTATCACGAGATCTCTCCCCTCCCCACTTTGTTGCAATGTATTTAACCACCCACCTGACCCCTCCTCGGTGCCCAGAATTTGGAAGCTGTCTCCTCTGGGCCCATGCGTGTATTAAAGACTTACTCCATCACCCCAGATCGTGTAAGAGTTTGTTTTCCCGCAACACTTTCTCTGTATCTCATCCATTTAAATATACTTTCTCTGTCTGCCATTTGCTCCTACAGGCAACACGTTCCTGACAGGTCTTCAATTCATCCAAACCCTCACTTCCTGGTGAAAAGCAGCTACACGATTCAAAGTAAAATACAGATTATGGGTCAGATCAAGCCAAGTGACTAGAAAATCGAACTCCCCCCAGAAATCTTCACTGAGTATCAGTTTTGGCTTCTACGTTGGCTGTTTGCATTGCATGCCAATCAGAAACACATTTCTGTTGTGTAGTCTTAGAGGGAATTTTTTTAATTCTGCCCTTTTCCTCTATACCTCTCATCACTAATTTTTTTTTTGTAACGACATTTGACTGTCCTTTATTCCTTCCAAATAGAGACATATGTGTATTATTATGATACACGACATATAGAATAATTAAAATTATCTGGCAGATTATACTGCCATCTTGTCTTCATCCCAGGTGTCTGTCCCCTTGCTCCCTGAGGCTGCCCCCTCTCCCTGGCCTGCTCAGTGTTGAGGTACAGCCACAGATCCCCCAACCACACAATTTCAACTTACCCTTTGACACGTGGTTCCTGCTGCCCCACCCCCACCACTGGGACTAAGAACCCGTGTGTCCACTGACTAGCCACCCCTGACGCCCAGGGAAAGGAAGGTGTCCAGGTGGGAGCTGCCCGACTAAGCGCAGAGGGACACCATCTGCACCCACCAGGAGAAAGTGACCTGTTCCCAAAGTTAATCTTGGTTTCTCAAGGAAACTGTTAAACCTCCCCTTGAAATCGGAGACCCTTGGGCTTTTAGCCTTGAAAGGATTTAAGAGATAACATCAACTACCAGTTGAGCAGTGTTTGTGAACCAGGAACTTTCTGAACACTTCATGTGGATTAATTTGTTCAGTCCTTGCCACAGCCCTACAAGCCTCGGTATTATTATTGACCGTATTTACAGGGTAGGAAACAGAGGCTCTGAGGCACTAAGTAACCTGTCCAAAGTCACACAATAGTAAGCTGAAGCCCTTGGAGACTAAGTAACAAGCTCACTGGAAGAAAATAATGTCCCTGTTATAGAGTCTTTTCTGATATCATCCACTCACATTCCCCACACGGATCCCTAGTAAAACTGGCAACTCTGTACTTCCACTCTTCTCTACATACATTTCTTGCCCATCATCTGCGTCACTTTCCTGCTCTTACGTGTTTATACCAGATCTCTCCCTACACCAGGTCTTCCCAATCTGTGTGTATCACATCCCCGCCACTTATTCCCACTGCAAATCGTTCTCCCTTCTTACATTCATGCTCATCAATTGGTAGCAACTCTCAGGACTGTCGTGAGGAGGATGCTTCTGAGGGAGCCTCTGTAGTCATCGGGGACAGAGGGGCAGGCCTGGGGAGCCACGGCTGCCGTGGGGGAGAGGCTGTCAGTCAGCACCTCCACCGCTCATTCTCCATCCCTGGTTGCAGGGCTCCTGCCAGGTCCAGAGTGGTACACACCGACTGTTGCATTCGATATGTTGTGACAGAGCATTCTGAGTTTGTCCCTGTGCCCAAGTATGTTTCACCCACGAACCACAGTGTTTTCAGAACTACTGCTGGACTGTGATTCCAGCCATATTCCCTGAGACTAAAATCACCATTCCTACAAATCCTTTTGATTTTTGATACCTGGGAATATCAGTCCCTGGAAGTGCCAGTGAATGGTAGCACGTCAGAAAAACACCAGAACTATGGACAGAGATTTGGGAGTCTCTGTGCATGGGTGGGTTGAGATAGATGCCAGGGTAAGAAGAGATCAGCACAGAGAAGAGAGGCAGATCCGTGGGTGTAGTGTCGTGCAGACAGGTCCAACGAGAGTCTGGGAGAGCCCTGCCTGGGAAGCCAACGGGGTAAGAGAATTTCAGGTGAGTGTTCACCAGTCCAGGTGCTGCAGGGAGCAGGCCAGGCCCCCGGAATAGGAAGATCAGCAACACGTGGCCCCACAGCTCACCCAGGAAGAGGCAGCGGGAGTGTTGTCTGTAGGGACCTGAAAAATAACAACAAAGCCAACTAAAACCTCATTGCTTTTTATAAGCAATGCCATGGATAAAATACTTTTCTCTCAAAAAAAAAAAAAAAAACTCTCTTATTGGTCTAAGTTCTCATCAATTGCTGCAGTTACTGTTGAGTTTTCATAACATATAATATTTATATTAGACTTTATTTCCTATCTTTCAGTGAACACTGGAGTGTACACAGAAGATAGTTTAGACAATTCCCAATATGTAATTGCTAGCTACATTTATTTCTAATGTAAGTTTAGGAATGATGGACTGAGATTATCTGAATGTTTCAAGCTCAGTGTGTCTCCAAACATGATGTGTTCCTGGGTTAACCTGAAGATATAAAATTAAAAATGATAATACAACTTGAGTTATTTCAACTCTGCTGTTCTCTCTAAATACCTGGAGTCTTTATTTGTGTTTAAATCCCTTTGACTGCAGAGCCATTTGAAGGCTGCTAGACCTGATCCCAAATAAACAGGCATGCACATTACTGCAATTTCTGCAGTTTATTGGCAGGTGGGGTTCTTATGCATGTCTGCCAAACTTCCATTTCAGACTTTTCCTCTATACCTATTATTTTGTGTGAAAGAAACTTTTCCAAATTAAAAATTTTTTAAATGTGTTCTTTAATGAACCTTAAGAGAATAATGGATTGACAGCCCTGGTTATCCACTGGATATGAGTCTATGAGAGAGCTACTTTCATAAAACCACTGGGAAGTGCGCAGAAGTCACTGAAACACATTGTAATACTGTCATTCCTTTCTCTAGCAGACCAATTGGTGGATATACATTTTTCGATGTGTGTTCAAAAAAAAGAATACAGTGATGTAATTAAAACACAATCCATTTTCCTTTTTTTGCACTGTAACACTATATTTTTAACAGGCACACGTACACAGATATTCATGTACTATATATACTTATATATATGAGATGCAAGAACAGAAAATGTTTGCATTCTGCATTTCTTTGCTAACCACTGTCGCTCATTTCATTTGGTGATATTTGCTGGAAACAGTGCTGTCCTGTTGATGAGAGAGGTGGTCAGAGATGGTCTCCTCGGGATGTCAGACATGCCAGTTATGTCAGGTACGCCAGGGAACCTGCAGGCGGATAAGGTTACTGGACAAGCTCGGGCGATAGGCATCAGGTGTACGCATGCGACAGAAAGAACACTAGTTTCCAGTTCTGCAGGGGGGAGGGTTGGGAGGGCAGCTTCTGGAAAATTCCTATCTGGCTGTGGGAGTGTGGGTGAGGGCCGGGGCTAGATTTCCTGTGCAATGAGGGGGTGTGAATGGCAGCGTGGCCCTGTGGTAAGGAAGGCACTTCCCTCCACTCACCAGCTGTGAGCCGTGGGCAAGTCTCAGTAATGTCTCTGGACCTCACATGTAAAAGGAAAAACAAGGTTCATAGTGATCAAAGTACCTGCCTTATTTGAGCATTGTGAGAGGTGAAGGAGAATAGGGCCTAGAACAGCTCTGAGAAAACCTTGGAGTGATTGTAGTGATGGCGTCTTGAGGAAGGTAAAAGAACAAGTAGGCAGCTGGGCTTCAGGTCTCAGGGAATCCAGCCACACTTCCTGGGAGTCTGGCCCTGAATAGATAAAGAAGCTACTGAGGAGGGAGACGGGAGGAAGGGGACAGGCACTGTGGATCCTACCCAAAGCTCCAGGCTGTTCTAGGGTGGTCTCCCCCATGCCCTGTCCATCTCCATCTGTCTCACCACATCCTTTTATTTTCTATATAGAGCTTGATGCTTTCTGCCATTGCCTTGTTCATTTATTTGTTTACTGTCTTCCCCACCATCATCCCCTTTCAACCCAGGATGTAAATTCCCTGAGAAGATCATCTCGACTGTCTTGCCTACCTCCGTATCTACAAAGTCTAGAATAGTCTCTGACTGCTGCTCAATCAATATGTGTTAATTAATTATTGAATTAGGGCCATATAGTCTCAATCCCACCTAAAGGGGTGATTTGAGCTCCCTTGTCCGCAGAGAGCAAAAAGCCAGGAGTGGGGGAAATTCTTGACAAACCGGAGAGCAAGAATCATTAGGAGCCTCACATCAAAAGCATGGGTGGAGTGGTGAGCAAGGAAAGCACAGAGAATGTTTCTTGCCTTGGATATTGGATTTCACCTAGAGTTGATGCATATCCCTCTAGCTTTCACTCCCAGACAGCTGAGCTCTGCTATCATGTGATTGGGCACATGCTGTAATTAATCATCTCTATAAAATAACTCAGAACCTTATACCCAGCGAGTAGCCATCCAGCCAGCCTTGTTATGGCCCCCACAGCCTTCTCTTTATGTGTTGGTGTGCTTCCTGAAATAAGCAGACCTCATGTTACCCTTACTGCAACTCTAAAAGATGCAGAAGTGGTGTGTCTACACCCTGTTCAGAAAGCTCCATACACACATGGAAAGAAGCCTTTTGGCTGAGACAGACAGCTCATCTACATGCACTCAGCCAATGAGTACTTGAAGCTCTAGAAAGTGTTTAATAGAAAGGAAAGTCTCCACCTGTGGGGAAGAAGTTACACCTAGGGAAAGACTAGCCGAAAAGAGAGAATTTCCCTGGCTTCCTTAAGCTTTACCACCAATAGACACCATGAAGTATAGCACCACACCTAAAATGAAGGCTGTTCAGTTTGCTCTGTATTTGAATGTACGCACATAGGGATGGCACCTTTCTTGTAACATGTGTCTTCAATATACAGGGTTGAGCAAAAGTAGGTTTGTAGTTGTGAGTCCACAAAGCACATTTTATTCTTGTATTATTATTTATTAATTATTGTACTGTTTTTCATATGAACAACTATAAACCTACTTTTACCCCACCCTTCAGTGATTTATCTTTGGAAAGGAGTCTCATGGAAACACTTGGCAAAGTAAAAATTCAGTCTTTTACGACCATCGATGCAGAAATGCAAAACATTCTGTGATCCATAGCAAATTGCATGATAAACAGTAAAGTCAAAGCTAAAAAGGCAATGAAGAGAAATTTGTCCGTGGCAGTGGTAAAGAGTACAGGAGTCCCGACTTTTCTAAAATGTGCTGTAGGCCTTTTTGCTTTTACAGAAGACCTACATTAGCACCTGTTTTCACTGACGTTACAGAGGCAGCACTCACCCTGCCCAGCAAGAGCGGCCCCACCAACCTCCTTCTCCGGAACCCCACGCAACATTGCAGCGCCCAGCCTCCACGGCTCTCACCTGTGTCTGTGTGCGTCTGTGCTCCGTCTTGGTTGATTTTTTGTGTCTGTTAGTGAGATGTGTCCTAAGGTAACTACTTCTTTGCTTTACCCCATTTTGGCTTGTGAAAGGTTTCATAAGAACACTCCACTTTCAGACAGCAGAGGGAAACTTTATAAATTAAATTGGTCTTTTGGTGTAACTATTATCAATAGTGAAACAGATAATTTGATAAATAAAAATAGTGTGAGTGTTTTCTTAGAAATGGTAGAAGAAGAGGACATCTGATTGAGATTAAAAACAGATTTTCCAAAGGCATCTCACCCCTGTTAGGAGTGTTATTGAGTCAGAGCTGATTCAGAGACTCCACGCTGTATTTGTCTTTTTTGCAGTGTAATGTTATATTTTTTATATTTTTTAACCGGCATGACCATGTACATGAAATGCAGCAACAGAAAATTTCCACTTTCTGTGTTTTTTATTTCTAGTAAGTATTTGTTAAATTAATTAATTTGGGGGGAGGGGATCAAACCATCTTATTGAGGGCCGTTGGGAGAGGGTCCAAGGCTGGGAAGATGAGATCCAAAGTCCTCGGCCCAGCCAGGATCTCCCCAAGTTCACAGCTGCCCAAGTTAATTAGTATGTGGACTGATGTCATGGATCTTCAGTCCCACCTAAAGCAGGGGGAGAGTCTAGGAACAGTAGAAAGCTTGATGAGCCTGGAGAGCAAGAACCGTTGGGCACACTCATTCCCAATGTTTGCGCTCATTCACCCCACCATTTACAAGCTCCTCTCCTGTGGTAGGCATTTTTACGAGCACTGAAGACTGAGGGGCAAATGTGATGAAGATTCTTGCCCTCCCGGATAAGCTCATTTAGATGGAGAAGGCAGATGGAGAAAAGCAGAGGACAGAGCTCTGGAGCACAGCATTTAGAATCTGACAGGGCGGTCAAAACAAGCCAGAGAGGCTGCAGACTCACCTTGGATGAGAGGAGAGAATTAAGGGGGGGCTTGGCATCACGAAAGCTTTCAAGATCATGGCTTCAAGGAGGGCACGGTCAACCTGGGAAATTGCTATGTCGCGAGAGGCCTCATGCAATGAAGGCAAAGAACTGGCCACTGGATTTGGAAAGATTTCAGTCAGCTGGGATATTGAAAAGGACACATTCATTGGAGTAGACGGGACAAACGCCAGCTAAAGGATGGGGAGAGAACTGGGAAGCGGGGATTTAGAACACGGAGCTCGTCTGAGAGCTACACGAGTCCACTTCAGAAGCCACCAGCCACAAGGGCATGGAGAACTACAAACCCAGGACCCCTCTGCTTGGCTCAGCAACCGCTTAATGTAGCCACACAGAAGTTGAAGCCTGGTGTGTTGGATTTCACATTATTCAAGAAAATCTAGAAGACCATATATTTTTTAAATCTCCCAATTGTACATGTTGATTCAATTTATTTTAAACATTTATTGTGACATTCAAATAAATCACACCTGTAGGCCAGATGCTTCAGTAAAGGAAAACCCCTGGTCTGGTGGTTAGAACTGGAAGAGGTGGGGGTGCCTGTCTGCTCTCAATTCTACCTCCGTTCTCTTTCTGAATAAGATCCATCTCACATACTCACTTTTCTATACACTTTTCTAAAGTGGAAACAATTTTAACCACTTAATTTTTATTGAAGTGATACCAAACAACTAGTTTTACCTTTTCTCAATTGAATTGATTGCTTTTGATTCATTCAATTACTTCTTTATTAAACCAACAATAAAGAAGTACAAAAGAGAACTTTAAAAGCAGTAGCATTTAACTTCATTTCCTTTTTTTTTGGTGAAAACACTCAAAATCTGCCCACTTGGCAAATTTCAAGTATTAATTATAGTACTGTAATAACACTACAATACTGTTAGTAATGATACAGTATTGTTCACCACGGTCACATGGTTGAACACCAGCACTCCAGAACTTATTCATCTTCATGGCTGAACTCGCACACCTTGACCAACATCCTCCCATTTCTCCCTTCCCCCAGTCCCTGGCAACCATCATTCTACTTTCTGTTTCTATGAATTTGACTATTTTAGATGTCACATATGAATGAGATCATACAGTACTTGTCCTGGGCCCACAGCAGGTCTGCCTCGGACTGGTGTGTGCGTTCTTGACTTCATGCAGGAAAGATTTTACAACACAAGTCCAAGTGATTTGGAGAGTATGTTTATCAAAGCTGGGGACAGCGAAGCCCTTCCTCGGAAGGGCTTGAGATAGAAAAAGGCACAGGAGAGAGCCTAGGTAGGGCTGCTTTGGCGTTTTAGAAAAGGTATGGGAAAGAAGTGGGCCATGCCGGGCTGCAGGAACTCACTGAGAAGTAAAAGTGACAGAAGTGAGTCAAGGTGGATCTAATGTCAGCTCGCAGGAAAGTCAAGGAAAAGGTGGCCATGGAGACAGGTCCAAGGGCTAAGCCCCAGATAAGCTGCCATTGCCCACTGCTCCCCTGGTGGCAAGTCTTTGGGGGCCACTTAGACTTTAGGAGAAAGAGCAGAGATGATACCTGCCTAAGGGAAAAGGGCGTGGGCCCGCTGCGTCCTTTGTCTTGAGGCTTTTTATCTTTCTTTAGCCAGCGGGAATCCTAGGGGAAGTCTCAGGGAAGAGCTCAAACAAATATTCATTAGCTTCACAGGTGTGTCCTTCAATATGCTGATTCGTCAAAATGTGCATATAGAGGGGGTTAGTGTTCTTGTCTGATTAGTTCAAACTTTAAAGCACATCGTTGAAGAGGGACAGGGACCGTGGCCGGTCTGCCCCTGAGTAGTCTGAAATGTGTAACCCTTTGCTTCTAGGTGTCCTTTGTTAGGGAAGATAAAACTTTGTGATTCGTTAGCTGGCTGGCTGTAAATTCCTCAAACTGTTGGCTTTGTTTAATTATTTTGTCTCAGTTTCCCTTATTCCACTTGCCAAGGAATTGCCCCAGCTTCTCCCTATCTTGCCTCAATTCTACTCAGCATAATGTCCTCCAGTTTCATTCATCCATGTTGTCACAAATGGCAGAATTTCCTTCTTCTTTTATGCTACTATTCCACTGAGTATGTACATATGTGTGTTTCTGTGTGTATGTGTCTCGCATTTTCTTTATCCATTCGTCTGTAAATGAACATTTAGGTTGTTGCCATATTTGGCTACTGTGAATTTATTGTGACTGTTTCACGGTGTACATATAAGGTCATCGGATTATATACCTTAAATACATACAATTTTTATTCACAATTATATATTAACAAAGCTGGATAAAAAGAATGATAAGATATTGAAACTGGAAAAGACACTGGAGTTCGGGCTGCCTGTCACTACAAAACCCAATAAGCAATGACAGCAATTGAATCTTTTGGGGCTCTTTACTCAGATGGCCAGTGATCTGAGATGGCAGGTTCATACCCTAACAGACCATCTTAAATTCCATTTTAAAACAGCCTTTTTTCATAAGGAGGACAAAGTGTAAGTAAGGCATTTGGAATTCAGGGAAAAGCTAATTGAATTTAAAAAACCGACTTCAGCATTCTCACGCTGGGCGGTGGTCTTTCGCTGTGTCCTGGGCGGTGGTCACCTCACCCTGGAGTACAATGGCTCAGAGATCATCTCCAATTGCTTCCAGTCCTCCTGAGGCACAAAGGTGGGACTGCTTTGGTCTCCTGGAGTCAGGGTGGGTCATGCCTTCAGTTCCTGGAACAAACGCTATTACACGCATTGATTACTAAGCTTATTAGCTATTACTTAAACTGAAATTTTCCAACTCTTAAGTCCCCTATCAATATTACCTGTAGCATGCACACATACTCTATGTGGGTAAGGGGACAAAAGAAACTGCGTACCTGCCAGGCATTCCAACACCCGAAGGTGCTCCATTGCTGTGGAGTGTGCCCTGTGCCGTTTGAGCTAAAAAAATATAGTATGAGATTAAAAGAAAAGCAAGAACATTTACAAAAGCAGGAAGTAAAATATCAGATACCTAAAGTCTAACTCTGACAAAGACGGGCAGAACCTCTACATCAAAAAACCTATAAAACATTATTAGGAGAAAGTAAACATGATGTTAGATAAATGGAAAGGTATTTCAGGTTCAGTGATTAGAAGATTCAATATATACATAGTATCAGTTTTCTCCCAATTGATCTATTAATTCAATAGCTAGCCAAAGGCTCAGGTTTTTCTCATGGAAATTGACAAAGGAATTCTAAAATTTGAGTAGAAATGCAAAAGGCCAAGGATGCCAAGGTAACATTGAAGAGAACAAAGTTGGATATCAAGATTCATTGTAAAACTACAATAATTAAAACAATGTGGTATTGGCACTAGAATAGACAAATTAAATAATGAAACAGAATAGAGAATCTGGGAGTAAATACAAACAAATATAATCACTTGAATTATGAAAAAAATGGCCTTTTCATAGTGCTGGAACAATTAGATTGAATTTTTACCCCACCATATACAAAAATCAATCCAGATATATTTTAGATGTAAGTGTGAAAGGCAAAACAAAGTATCTGTAAGAAAACACTGGAGAATATCTTCATAACCCTGAGGTAGTCAAAGATTTTTAAATAAGACTAAAACAGCATCAAAGTGCCATAAAAGTTTGATTAATCGGATCACATTAAAATAAGAAGTCCTATGTATTGAAAACTACCCTTAAGAGACTGAAAAGGCAAGCCATGGAGTGGGAGAATATAGTTGTAATAGCTACCTCTGAACAAAAGACTCATATCCAAAATACATGTGGAACTCCTTCAAGAGAAAAAGGAGTAATAACCCAATTAAAAGAAGAATGGGCAAAAGATTTAAAGGGCACTTCACACAAGAACAAAAACATATGAATAGGTGATCAACATTATTAGTCATCAGACTAATAAAACATTAGACAAACACTAATTAAGGCCACCATGAGATACCACCACAGATCCACCAGAATGACTATTATTTAAAAGGCAGATAGATTCGAGTTGTTGGCAAGCATTGAGTAGTAACTGAAACTCATGTACTGTTAAGAAGAATGTAAATTGCCCTGGCCATTGTGACTTGGTTGGACGTCATTCCACAAAGCAAAAGGTCACCAGCCACATTCCTGGTCAGAGCACATGCCTGGGCGGCAGGTTCGTTCCCCAGGCAAGGCACGTACACAATGTCCTTTTCACATCAATGCATCTCTCCCTCTCTTCCTCCCTCCCTTCCCCTCTCTCCAAAAAATAAATAAAAATAAAATCTAAAAAAAAGAAAAATAATGTAAATTGATTTAACCACATGGAAAACTTTGGCAGTTTCTACTCTTGTCTGACACACGCATGGGGGGATTTACCTAACAGTTTCATTTCTGGTTCTGTTCCCAGTAGAAATGTATGCATGTGTGCCAAAAGACATCATCGAGAATATTAATATCAATATTACTTTTAAGAGCCCAAAATCCAAATATCCATCAACAGAAGAATGAATAAAGTGTGTCCTATCCATATAAAGTAATGTGATTTAGGAAAAGAATGAACAGATTTAAGAGCAAAATAAGCCAGATACAATGCAAACGAGTGCACACTGCATAGCTCCATCTACCTGAAGTCCCAAATCCGGCAAACTTAATTTGTGGTGATCGAGGTCAGGATGGTGTTTATCCTCTTCAGGCTAGTGACTGGGAGGGAGCATGTGGGTTTTGGGGGTGCTGGCAATCTGCTATTTCTTGATCTTGGTGCAGTGTTCACATCATGAAAATGTGTCATGCTGTGCACTTTTGACCTGTGCATTTTCCTGTATATATGTTTACATTCAGCAAACAGGGTTTTTTTTTTTTTAGAGATACTTATTAAATGCCAGACATGATAAAGTAGAAAGGACATGGCGATAAACAAGAAGAACGTGGGTCTTTACCTCATGGGACTTAGTCCAAAGAGGGATTATGTGAGCTAGCTGTTTTTTCCTTTGTTTATAAAAAACAGACCTTGAAGTTCAAAGGTAGATGTACATAACACCCAAGTTTAGTGACTATTCATTCATTTGGGTTTTTGTATTGGATGGATGGATGGATACAAATATACAACTTCTATGTAGAAAACCTTTAATCTTTTATTTTACTTCCAATGCATCTTAAAAATATATTTGGACATCAGCCTTTAACTCAGTCCCTGGTATGTCAGTTGATTGAAGACTGAGAAGAAGAAATATCTCCTAATAATAGAAATCATTCATTCTCCATAATTTCAACACTGCCCAGTATGTGATACTTGAGTTGCATCAGTCACCAAGTACTCCAACTGGTATTAATTGATTGGCTATTAGCACAATTAAGCTACTAAATATAGCTAAAGGAAGTATAGTTGACCCTTAAACAATGAGGTTGGGGCACTAGCCCCGCTCCCAAAGTCAAAAGCCCAACTATAGAGTAAAATTGAACTATGGTGCTCCCTCAGTACCCACAGGGGATTGGTCCCAGGACCCATGCAGATCCCAAAATCCCCGATGCTCAAGTCCCACATATAAAGTGGTTTAGAACAATGTACTGTCAGCCCTCTGCCTCTGCAGACTCCCGTCCAAGGGTAAAAAACATTGCTTTCCATATGCAGTTGGTTGAATCCACAAAGGTGAAACTTTGGGGATATGGAGGGCCAATTGTATGCTTACTGGAAAAAAACCCCACATAAGTGGACCCACACAGTTCAAGTCCAGGTTGTTCAAGGGTCAACTGTACATTATAGCCTTCAAATTGTTCCGTTTTGTAACCAGTAATACTTTACAAGTTCCTCAATGTGAACTTTCACAACAGAATAAATCAGTGTCATGACCCAAAAAAGTGAATTAGTGACTTGGCAATTAAAAACAGCATCACCTACAACCTAGTGAGCCAGTGCCTCGAATTTGCCAAAGGCATCTAATACATACTCTTGTTTGGGATGCTTTTTGAAGTGTCTGCTCATGATAACTTTCATTATTCTCAACCTGAACGGGCCCTCAGTAGTCACTCACTGCTACAGAACCCCATCTCGCTGGCTACTCGTGACTGGACAAGAGCTGGAAATTGGGCACAAGCTGAGCTCATCAGAGACTCATGGGTAATTTGAAGTTAAGATCAAGGGAAAGAGAGTTAGGCTCTCCACTCAACTGCTCTTGTAATATTTGAGTTTGAGAGCCATAGGCCACCAGGTTTTGTTATGAGAACTGGCAGCAGCAAAAGCAAGGACTGCAGAGAATAAAAGAGATAAAAATGTGGAGAGAAGCAGAGGCAAGAGATGGAGAGAGGCCATGACCTGAGTTCCCAGTGGTTTTACATTTCCAGGTGTTTCTCAGGGCCTTCTGTGCTTCCTGCCACCGGGTTCCATACAACAAGAGTCTCTTTTGAAAACATCCTTCTTCATATGTAGCTTGAGTTGTTTTTTGTAACTTGCAACCAGATGGCCTACCCTGGCTGGTGTGGCTCAGTGGATTGAGTGCAGGCCTGCAAAGCAAGGGGTCACTGGTTTGATTCTCTGTCGGACCATATGCCTGGGTTGAGGGCCAGGTCCCCATTAGGGGATGCCTGGGAGGCAACCACACACTGATGTTTCTCTCCCTCTCTATCCCCCTCCCTTCGCCTCTAAAAATAAATAAATAACATCTTTACAAAAATAAGAAACCAGATGTCCTAAGTAATACAAGTTTTCATTCCATTATCTAATCTAGTTTTAACTAATTTTGATTTACATGTAGTAAAAAATTATCTATGATGTGATATAAGCATATGAAATGAAAAGTAAAAATCTTTCTCTTTCCTTCATCCCTAAATAGCTACCCTTAACAGTACTTTATTTATCTAAGAAAATTTTTAAAAATGTACAGGTATATTTCTTATTTTATATAAATAGAATTATTTTATAAATGTCCTGCATCTTGTTCTTTTGTATAGTAATATACCAACTATGTATGTCCC